>JAHDVE020008964.1:0-77200 GCA_022606495.2 Halesus radiatus | reverse complement strand
ATGGAGTTGGAGTAAGATGTAGGGTTGGTGTTGGGTAGTTGTAGGGTTTGTGTTGGGTTGAGGTTGGGTAGGAGTTGGAGTAGGAGTTGGAGTAGGAGTTGGAGTAGGAGTTGGAGTAGGAGTTGGAGTAGGAGTTGGAGTAGGAGTTGGAGTAGGAGTTGGAGGAGTTGGAGTAGGAGTTGGAGTAGGAGTTGGAGTAGGAGTTGGAGTAGGAGTTGGAGTAGGAGTTGGAGTAGGAGTTGGAGTAGGAGTTGGAGTAGGAGTTGGAGTAGGAGTTGGAGTAGGAGTTGGAGTAGGAGTTGGAGTAGGAGTTGGTGGAGTAGGAGTTGGAGTAGGAGTTGGAGTAGGAGTTGGAGTAGGAGTTGGAGTAGGAGTTGGAGTAGGAGTTGGAGTAGGAGTTGGAGTAGGAGTTGGAGTAGGAGTTGGAGTAGGAGTTGGAGTAGGAGTTGGAGTAGGAGTTGGAGTAGGAGTTGGAGTAGGAGTTGGAGTAGGAGTTGGAGTAGGAGTTGGAGTAGGAGTTGGAGTAGGAGTTGGAGTAGGAGTTGGAGTAGGAGTTGGAGTAGGGGTAGGAGGTTGAGTATAAATATTTTTCCAAATATTCGTTTTAAAAATTATTTCCAACACACACACTTCTTGCTTCATCCACATTACAACACATATTCTAAATACACAAACCAATTGCAGCACTGCAATGGGCAAAACCTAGTATATAGTATTGCTCTATGGGGGTAAATTTTCAGACTTGGCTGGTTTGCCGAAAACGACCATGCGCCCTATCCACTCGAAACACCTCAAGGTTCGTTTTCGCGAGACACGAAATTCACTGTTTTCCCCACGGTTTTTTTTTTCCTGTCTCGCGAAAGTAGACCGAACCGCCCGCAGAGTTTAGAACACCGCGAGGGTCAATTTGCCCGGACAACTACTGAAAATGAATGTCGCATATGACGTTGTGATGTCGTATATGATGTTGAAAATGTGGGGTAAAAATCTGGGGAAAAATGTGATCTATAGTCCGGAAACTACTGAAAATTTTGTATCGACGATACGGAACGATTTCCATCTGTCGGCAAGAAATAGAACTAACGTTAATTCAGTAAGAAAAAATCAAATCCGTTCGAGTTCGGCGTTGGTTCTATTCTCAACCGCAAGATTCGTTCGATTTGTTCGCGATATTTGGCGCCGTTTTCAATAATCATTAGAGTTTCGCACCCGCCATTTTAGTGAGGGAGGGTCGCTCAAAAAGTTCGCTAGAAAAATAATCAATTAATTTTCTGTTTTATTATTAAAAATTTAATTTTCCGTTTTTTATCAGAAAATCAGTCGGGAGGTCGGAACGAACGTTCGCTTCGCCGAGTCACGTTTCTAAAATAAAGATGTAATGAATTTTATCGATTTCTCATTACGTTTATGGTTATAAAAATATAATTATTAGAAAAGAGCGCTGGCGTTCGTGAATTCGAAATGCGGATGCTCGACCGATGACATTTCAAAAAAAAAATTTTAAAAACAGACGGTTTTTAATTTTGATATTAAAATTTACGTATTTTTTCCGTGTTTTTTTTATTCAAAATTAGTACTAACTATTTGAGTGACCCTCATCATTTAAAGACAGTGTAGCAACTGAAAAGAACACATTTTCCCGATGAATTTATTCGAAAATAATTACTGGGTAGGTACTGAAAACTTTCCGACAAATACAAAGGTACCTACATATATCGATATTATGAATTGATTCTTTTCAACGTACGAGAAATAGGTTGCAGAAACTGAAATCGCTGTTTAATAAATATTTATTTTGAATAGCGCCATTTTTTTAAATGGACAAAATACACAGAATCCGAAGAAGCATGTAGATCTGTTTCGAGATTGACATAATATATTTATTTTTTTGTTGCTTCTAAATGGGTAATAACTTGCGTATAAAATTATAAATTAATGGATTTCTCCCAGGAGCACAGAAAATCAAACACCTGGATATTTTATAAATAATTAATTTTTATATTCTATTTCTTTTGTAATATATCTGATATTGGTATCAAAATACGCGTATTGACGTAGCGGATCCGGGCATCTCGGTAAAAATTTGAGCATTCAATTCTTGGCGCTCTTTTGCGAGAAAAGGCTAATATTGAAAGCATTTTTTTGTTTCTTTTCTATAAATACTCAATACGGGTAGTGGTAGAGTAGGTATAGGGTAGAAGTAAGGTAGATATAGTGTAGGGATAGGGGTAGGGGTAGATGTAGGAGTAGGGGAAGGGGTAGAAGTAGCCGATATGGGTATCAAACTGAGCGTCGCCACCTACGCAACCTGATTTAGGCAATTAAAAATTTGGCAACAAACTCCTAGGCCCCATTTCTCGAATAAAGGTAACATTGAAACTTTTTCTTCTTCTTCTTTTCTTTACATACTTAATCGTGGTATTCGTAGAGTAGGAGTTGGGTAGATGTAGGGTAGATGTAGGGTAGGAGTTGGGTAGATGTAGGGAAATTTTTTTCTCTGATTTTTTTTAAAATTTATATAGCGCTGTTTTTTTACTTTCCCCTTGAACTTAGCAGTTAGCTCCAAAGCCCCATTTTGCAAGATGTGGCTCATATTTTTAAGGGAAAATATTACGCAAAACACAATTAATAAAATAAATCATGAAAGTAGGGGTCGGGGAATAGGGGTTATGAGCAGGGGGTAGAGGGGTAGGGGTAGGGAGTAGTTTTAGCCGACATGGTGTCAAACTGAGCGTCTCCACCTACGCAACGAGATTTGGGCAATTAAAAATTTGGCAACAAATTCCTATGACCCCATTTATTAGAAGAGATAAAGCTAACATTGAAAGTTTTCTCATTTTCTTTCAAATACTTAATAGTGGTAAGTCGTAGGGTGGGAGTTGGGTAGATGTAGAGGTAGGAGTTGGAGTAGATGTGGAGTAGGAGTTGGGTAGATGTAAGATTTAGGAGTTGGGTAGATGTGGGTAGGAGTTGGGTAGATGTGGGGTAGGAGTTGGGTAGATGTGGGGTGGGGTTGGAGTAGGGTTGGAGTAGGAGTTGGGTAGGAGTTGGAGTGGGAGTTGGGTAGGAGGTTGGAGTAGGAGTTGGGGTAGGAGTTGGGTAGGGTTGGAGTAGGAGTTGGAGTAGGAGTTGGAGTAGGAGTTGGAGTAGGAGTTGGAGTAGGGTTGGAGTAGGAGTTGGAGTAGGAGTTGGAGTAGGAGTTGGAGTTGGAGTAGGAGTTGGAGTAGGAGTTGGAGTAGGAGTTGGAGTAGGAGTTGGAGTAGGAGTTGGAGTAGGAGTTGGAGTAGGAGTTGGAGTAGGAGTTGGAGTTGGAGTAGGAGTTGGAGTAGGAGGTGGAGTAGGAGTTGGAGTAGGAGTTGCAGTAGGAGTTGGAGTAGGAGTTGGAGTAGGAGTTGGAGTAGGAGTTGGATTAGGAGTTGGGGTAGGAGTTGGAGTAGGAGTTCGAGTAGGAGTTGGAGTAGGAGTTGGAGTAGGGGTAGGAGGGTGAGTATAAATATTTTTCTCAATATTCGTTTAAAAATTATTTTCAACACACACACTCCTTGCTTCATTCACATTTAAACACACATACACAACTATTCATAACCAATTGCAGCTCTGCAATGGGCAAAACCTAGTATATATAGTATTGTTCTATGGGGGTAAATTTTCAGACTCGGCTGGTTCGCCGAAAACGACCGTGCGCCCTATCCATTTAAAACAACTCGAGGTTCGTTTTCGCGAGACACGAAATTCACTATTTTCCCCACGGTCCTGTCTCGCGAAAGTAGACCGAACCGCCCGAGGAGTTTAGAACACCGCGAGGGTCAATTTGCCCGGACAACTACTTAAAATGAATGTCGCATATGACGTTGTGATGTCGTATATGATGTTGAAAATGTGGGGTAAAAATCTGGGGGAAAATGTGATCTATAGTCCGGAAACTACTGAAAATTTTGTATCGACGATACGGAACGATTTCCATCTGTCGGCAAGAAATAGAACTAACGTTAATTCAGTAAGAAAAAATCAAATCCGTTCGAGTTCGGCGTTGGTTCTATTCTCAACCGCAAGATTCGTTCGATTTGTTCGCGATATTTGGCGCCGTTTTCAATAATCATTAGAGTTTCGCACCCGCCATTTTAGTGAGGGAGGGTCGCTCAAAAAGTTCGCTAGAAAAATAATCAATTAATTTTCTGTTTTATTATAAAAAATTTAATATTCCGTTTTTTTATCAGAAAATCAGTCGGGAGGTCGGAACGAACGTTCGCTTCGCCGAGTCACGTTTCTAAAATAAAGATGTAATGAATTTTATCGATTTCTCCTCACGTTTATGGTTATAAAAATATAATTATTACGAAAAAAGCGCCGGCGTTCGTGAATTCGAAACGCGGATGCTCGACCGATGACATTTCAAAAAAAAAATTTTAAAAACAGACGGTTTTTAATTTTGATATTAAAATTTACGTATTTTTTCCGTGTTTTTTTTTATTCAAAATCAGTACTAACTATTTGAGTGACCCTCATCATTTAAAGACAGTGTAGCAACTGAAAAGAACACATTTTCCCGATGCATTTATTCGAAAATAATTACTGGGTAGGTACTGAAAACTTTCCGACAAATACTAAGGTACCTACATATATCGATATTATGAATTGATTCTTTTCAACGTACGAGAAATAGGTTGCAGAAATTGAAATCGCTGTTTAATAAATATTTATTTTGAATAGCGCCATTTTTTTTTAAATGGACAAAATACACAGAATCTGAAGAGCATGTAGATCTGTTTCGAGATTGACATAATATATTTATTTTTTTGTTGCTTCTAAATGGGTAATAACTTGCGTATAAAATTATAAATTGATGGATTTCTCCCAGGAGCACAGAAAATCAAAGAGCTGGATATTTTATAAATAATTCATTTTGATATACTATTTCTTTTGTAATATATCTGATATTGGTATCAAAATACGCGTATTGACGTAGCGGATCCGGGCATCTCGGTGAAAATTTGAGCATTCAATTCTTGGCGCTCTTTTGCGAGAAAAGGCTAATATTGAAAGCATTTTTTTGTTTCTTTTCTATAAAAATATTACGCAAAACACATTTATTAAAATAAAATCACTAGGGGTGGGGTGGGGGTCGGGGAAGGAATAGGGGTAAGAGCAGGGGTAGGGGTAGGGGTAGGGGTAGGTTTAGCTGATATGGGTATCAAACTGAGCGTCTCCACCTACGCAACGAGATTTGGGCAATTAAAAAATTGGCAACAAATTCCTAGGCCCCATTTGTCGAGATAAAGCTAACATTGAAAGTTTTTTTCTTTTCATTTTCTTTAAATACTTAATAGTGGTAGTCGTAGGGTAGGAGTTGGGTAGATGTAGGGTAGGAGTTGGGAAGATGTAGGGTAGGAGTTGGGTAGATGTAGGGTAGGAGTTGGGTAGACGTAGGGTAGGAGTTGGAGTAGGAGTTGGAGTAGGAGTTGGAGTAGGAGTTGGAGTAGGAGTTGGAGTAGGAGTTGGAGTAGGAGTTGGAGTAGGAGTTGGAGTAAGAGGTTGGAGTAGGAGTTGGAGTAGGAGTTGGAGTAGGAGTTGGAGTAGGAGTTGGAGTAGGAATTGTAGTAGGAGTTGGAGTAGGAGTTGGAGTAGGAGTTGGAGTAGGAGTTGGAGTAGGAGTTGGAGTAGGAGTTGGAGTAGGAGTTGGAGTAGGAGTTGGAGTAGGAGTTGGAGTAGGAGTTGGAGTAGGAGTTGGAGTAGGAGTTGGAGAAGGAGTTGGAGTAGGAGTTGGAGAAGGAGTTGGAGTAGGAGTTGGAGTAGGAGTTGGAGTAGGAGTTGGAGTAGGAGTTGTAGTAGGAGTTGGAGTAGGAGTTGGAGTAGGAGTAGAAGTAGGAGTTGGAGTAGGAGTTGGAGTAGGAGTTGGAGTAGGAGTTGGAGTATGAGTTGGAGTAGGAGTTTGAGTAGGAGTTGGAGTAGGAGTTGGAGTGGGAGTTGGAGTAGGAGTTGGAGTAGGAGTTGGAGTAGGAGTTGGAGTAGGCGTTGGAGTAGGAGTTGGAGTAGGAGTTGGAGTAGGAGTTGGAGTAGGAGTTGGAGTAGGAGTTGGAGTAGGAGTTGGAGTAGGAGTTGGAGTAGGAGTTGGAGTAGGAGGTGGAGTAGGAGTTGGAGTAGGAGTTGGAGTAGGAGTTGGAGTAGGGGTAGGAGGTTGAATATAAATATTTTTCCAAATATTCGTTTTAAAAATTATTTCCAACACACACACTTCTTACTTCATCTACATTACAACACACATACACAACTATTCATAACCAATTGCAGCTCTGCAATAGGCAAAACCTAGTATATATATATATTAATGCTCTAACTTTCCCCATTTTCAGACCACGCCTGGCCGGCCGAAAGCGACCTTGGCGCCCTATCCATTTAAAACACCCCGAGGTTCGTTTTCGCGTGCAGTCAAGGGGATTTCGAAACCAAGCCAAAATCGACCTTCCGTCTATAGAAATTCAAAGACGATAAGGCTCGGAATCGGTCAAATATCGATGTAGCCAAAAAACGTATGGAAAAAATTCAGACAACTGAAGTTAGCCGCGGACCGAAACTCGCATTCTTAAAAAAATCTCTGGAAACTACTGAAAATTTTGTATCGAAAATAGTGATCGATTATGGTTTCCAACTGTCGGCGAGAATTAAAACTAGCGTTAATTAAGTAAGGAAATATTCAAATCCGATCGAGTTTTGCGTTGGTTCTATTTTCAACCGCAATCTTCCTACCCGCCGTGTGGCGCTTCTCGAGTTTCATTCGAGTTTCCAGCGATCTTTTACCGTACGTGTTGCCAGTGAAAGAAAAATAATAGACTCGCCGAGTATATATTTAAAAACTACGTACAAAAGGTAAAATCGGATCTCTCGGCGGAAAATTATCTTCACCGTTTGCCGTCTCCCCCGAAATTACAATATCCTTTACTTAGACGAATCGGAGAGGTTAACTAAATAGATAATCGCTTTTAAAAACCACGTAGGAAGTTTTGAAAATCGCGACATATACAACAACACATGGAAAAACTTCCACGATAATCGTTCAAACTTTTGACAGTTAAAAAAGGTGATAAAAATCGTCATTTTATTCCTTCGCGCCTATTTCACTTTTCTATGGGATAATTTTGTTCGAGAAAGTTCCTTCAGTTTGTAGACAAGTGCAATATTACAAGTACCTACCCGAGAATCTAATGTATGGAAGCATTCGAATTTAATTTTCGAGTAGGTACCCAAGTTTTAGGAGGAACCTATAGGAATAGTATGAAAAAATTACTTTGAAGGTTTAATAATATTTAAAATGAACGAATATCTTGAAATAAAATTACGAGTTTTTTTAATGCGTAGGCGATTTTACACGGCGCCATTATTAATACTTACCTGACTAATATTGTAATACCAATTTAAAATATACAAGGAACAAATAATTCGGTGAACGAAAAAAATCGATAAAAATTAATTTATTGATAGAAAACGACAATTTTTTGAATGATTTTTTTTAAAATTTATATAGCGCTGTTTTTTTACTTTCCCCTTGAACTTAGCAATTAGCTCAGAAGCCCCATTTTGCAAGATGTGGCTCATATTTTTAAGGGAAAATATTACGCAAAACACATTTATTAAAATAAAATCACTAGGGGTGGGGTAGGGGTCGGGGAAGGAATAGGGGTAAGAGCAGGGGTAGGGGTAGGGGTAGGGGTAGGTATAGCCGATATGGGTATCAAACTGAGCGTCTCCACCTACGCAACGAGATTTGGGAAATTAAAAATTTGGCAACAAATTTCTAGGCCCCATTTGTCGAGATAAAGCTAACATTGAAAGTTTTTTCTTTTCATTTTCTTTAAATACTTAATAGTGGTAGTCGTAGGGTAGGAGTTGGGTAGATGTAGGGTAGGAGTTGGGTAGATGTAGGGTAGGAGTTGGGTAGATGTAGGGTAGGAGTTGGGTAGGAGTTGGGTAGATGTATGGTAGGAGTTGGAGTAGGAGTTGGAGTAGGAGTTGGAGTAGGAGTTGGAGTAGGAGTTGGAGTAGGAGTTGGAGTAGGAGTTGGAGTAGGAGTTGGAGTAGAGGTTGGAGTAGGAGTTGGAGTAGGAGTTGGAGTAGGAGTTGGAGTAGGAGTTGGAGTAGGAGTTGGAGTAGGATTTGGAGTAGGAGTTGGAGTAGGAGTTGGAGTAGGAGTTGGAGTAGGAGTTGGAGTAGGAGTTGGAGTAGGAGTTGGAGTAGGAGTTGGAGTAGGAGTTGGAGTAGGAGTTGGAGTAAGAGTTGGAGTAGGAGTTGGAGTAGGAGTTGGAGTAGGAGTTGGAGTAGGAGTTGGAGTAGGAGTTGGAGTAGGAGTTGGAGTAGGAGTTGGAGTAGGAGTTGGAGTAGGGGTAGGAGGTTGAGTATAAATATTTTTCCAAATATTCGTTTTAAAAATTATTTCCAACACACACACTTCTTGCTTCATCTACATTACAACACACATACACAACTATTCATAACCAATTGCAGGTCTGCAATAGGCAAAACCTAGTATATATAGTATTGTTCTAACTTTTTCGATTTTCAGACCACGCCTGGCCGGCCGAAAGCGACCTTGGCGCCCTATCCATTTAAAACACCTCAAGGTTCATTTTAGCTTAAGGGTAGCGGGATTTCGCGGCCAGGCGAAAATCATCCTTCCGCATATCGAATTTCAAAGAAAATAAGGCTCAGAATCGGATAAGGTCCGTGTCGTCGGCCTGTCTCGCGAAAGTGAACCTAACCGCCCGCCGAGTTTAAAACACCGCAAGGCTCATTTTGGCGTGCAACAAATTCAGAAAACCGAAGTTAGCCGCGGATCAAAACTCGCATTCTTAAGGAAACTACTGAAAATTTTGTATCGAAGATATTGAACGATTACGGGTTCCATCTATCGGCGAGAACTAGAACTAACCTTAAATCAGTAAGCAAAAATTCAAATCCAATCGAGTCGGTTCTATTTTCAACCGCAATCTTCCTACCCGCCGTGTGGCGCTGCTCGAGTTTCATTGGAGTTTCCAGCGATCTTTTACCGTACGTGTTGCCAGTGAAAGAAAAATAATAGACTCGCCGAGTATATATTTCAAAACTACGTACAAAAGCCAAAATCGGATCTCTCGGCGGAAAATTATCTTCAACTTTTGCCGTCTCCCACGAAATTACAATATCCTTTACTTAGACGAATCGGAGAGGTTAACTAAATAGATAATCGCTTTTAAAAACCACGTAGGAAGTTTTGAAAATCGCGACATATACAACAACACATGGAAAAACTTCCACGATAATCGTTCAAACTTTTGACAGTTATGAAAGCTGATAAAAATCGTCATTTTATTCTTTCGCGCCTATTCCACTTTTCTATGGGATAATTTTGTTCGAGAAAATTCCTTCAGTTTGTAGACAAGTGCAATATTACAAGTACCTACCCGAGAATCTAATGTATGGAAGCATTCGAATTTAATTTTCGAGTAGGTACCCAAGTTTTAGAAGGAACCTATAGGAATAGTATGAAAAAATTACTTTGAAGGTTTAATAATATTTAAAATGAACGAATATCTTGAAATAAAATTACGAGTTTTTTTTTAATGCGTAGGCGATTTTACACGGCGCCATTATTAATACTTACCTGACTAATATTGTAATACCAATTTAAAATATACAAGGAACAAATAATTCGGTGAACGAAAAAAATCGATAAAAATTAATTTATTGATAGAAAACGACAATTTTTGGATGATTTTTTTTTAAATTTATATAGCGCTGTTTTTTTACTTTCCCCTTGAACTTAGCAGTTAGCTCCAAAGCCCCATTTTGCAAGATGTGGTTCATATTTTTAAGGGAAAATATTACGCAAAATACATTTATTAAAATAAAATCACTAGGGGTGGGGTAGGGGTCGGGGAAGGATTAGGTATAAGAGCAGGGGTAGGGGTAGGGTTAGGGGTAGGGGTAGGGTTAGGGGTAGGGGTAGGGGTAGGGTTAGGGGTAGGGGTAGGGGTAGGGGTAGGTTTAGCCGATATGGGTATCAAACTGAGCGTCTCCACCTACGCAACGAGATTTGGGCAATTAAAAATTTGGCATCAAATTCCTAGGCCCCATTTGTCGAGATAAAGCTAACATTGAAAGTTTTTTCTTTTAATTTTCTTTAAATACTTAATAGTGGTAGTCGTAGGGTAGGAGTTGGGTAGATGTAGGGTAGGAGTTGGAGTAGGAGTTGGAGTAGGAGTTGGAGTAGGAGTTGGAGTAGGAGTTGGAGTAGGAGTTGGAGTAGGAGTTGGAGTAGGAGTTGGAGTAGGAGTTGGAGTAGGAGTTGAAGTAGGAGTTGGAGTAGGAGTTGAAGTAGGAGTTGGAGTAGGAGTTGGAGTAGGAGTTGGAGTAGGAGTTGGAGTAGGAGTTGGAGTAGGAGTTGGAGTAGGAGTAGGAGTTGGAGTAGGAGTTGGAGTAGGAGTTGGAGTAGGAGTTGGAGTAGGAGTTGGAGTAGGAGTTGGAGTAGGAGTTGGAGTAGGAGTTGGAGTAGGAGTTGGAGTAGGAGTTGGAGTAGGAGTTGGAGTAGGAGTTGGAGAAGGAGTTGGAGTAGGAGTTGGAGAAGGAGTTGGAGTAGGAGTTGGAGTAGGAGTTGGAGTAGGAGTTGGAGTAGGAGTTGGAGTAGGAGTTGGAGTAGGAGTTGGAGTAGGAGTTGGAGTAGGAGTTGGAGTAGGAGTTGGAGTAGGAGTTGAAGTAGGAGTTGGAGTAGGAGTTGGAGTAGGGGTAGGAGGTTGAGTATAAATATTTTTCCAAATATTCGTTTTAAAAATTATTTCCAACACACACACTTCTTGCTTCATCCACATTACAACACACATACACAACTATTCACAAACCAATTGCAGCTCTGCAATAGGCAAAACCTAGTATATATAGTATTGTTCTAACTTTTTCGATTTTCAGACCAAACCTGGCCGGCCGAAAGCGACCTTGGCGCCCTATCCATTTAAAACACCTCAAGGTTCATTTTAGCTTAAGGGTAGCGGGATTTTGCAGCCAGGCGAAAATCATCCTTCCGCATATCGAATTTCAAAGAAAATAAGGCTCAGAATCGGATAAGGTCCGTGTCGTCGGCCTGTCTCGCGAAAGTGGACCTAACCGCCCGCCGAGTTTAAAACACCGCAAGGCTCATTTTCGCGTGCAACAAATTCAGCAAACCGAAGTTAGCCGCGGATCGAAACTCGCATTCTTAAAAAATTCTCTGGAAACTACTGAAAATTTTGTATCGAAGATATTGAACGATTACGGGTTCCATCTATTGGCGAGAACTAGAACTAACCTTAAATCAGTAAGCAAAAATTCAAATCCAATCGAGTCGGTTCTATTTTCAACCGCAATCTTCGTACCCGCCGGGTGGCGCTGCTCGATCTTCATTCGAGTTTCAAGCGATCTTTTTTACCCTACGTGTTGCCAGTGAAAGAAAAATAATTGCCCACGAGAATATTTAAAAAGTACGTACAAAAACAAAAAGCAGACCTCTCGGCGGAAATTTTTCTTAAGCTTTTTCAGTCGCTCACGAAATTACGTAATCTTCCAATTCTGTGAATCGAAGAGGTTAAATAAATGGATAATCCTTACTAAAACAGGTGTCTGGAGATTTAACAGTAGCGAAATTTACAGCGACCCATGACAAAAACTCCACAGTAATCGTTCAAACTTTTGACAGTTATAAAAGTTGAGAAAAATCGTCATTTTATTCTTTCCCGCCCGGTCTCATATTGCATAATTTTTCTTAGAGAATGTTCCATAGATTGTATGCAAATACAAAAGTACCTACGCGAGAATGTTATCTAATAAAGCATTCGAATTTAATTTCCGGTTAGGTACCCAAGTTTTAAGAGCAAACAAACGAAATAGTATGAAAATATGCTTTGAAGGTTTAATAATATTTAAAAAAAATGAATTTGTTGAAATAAAATTACGAATTTTTTTTTATGCGTAGGCGATTTGACACGGTGCCATTATTAATACTTGCAATATTCATTTGAAATATACAAGGAGAAAATAATTCGGTGAACGAAAAAAATCATTAAAAATGCATTTATTGATAGAAAAGGGCAATTTTTTCTCTGATTTAAAAAAAAATTATATAGCGCTGTTTTTTTACTTTCCCCTTGAACTTAGCAGTTATCTCCAAAGCCCCATTTTGCAAGATGTGGCTCATATTTTTAAGGGAAAATATTACGCAAAACACATTTATTAAAATAAAAACACTAGGGGTGGGGTAGGGGTCGGGGAAGGAATAGGGGTAAGAGCAGGGGTAGGGGTAGGGGTAGGGGTAGGTTTAGCCGATATGGGTATCAAACTGAGCGTCTCCACCTACGCAACGAGATTTGGGCAATTAAAAATTTGGCAACAAATTCCTAGGCCCCATTTGTCGAGATAAAGCTAACATTGAAAGTTTTTTTTCTTTTCATTTTCTTTAAATACTTAATAGTGGTAGTCGTAGGGTAGGAGTTGGGTAGATGTAGGGTAGGAGTTGGGTAGATGTAGGGTAGGAGTTGGGTAGATGTAGGGTAGGAGTGTAGATGTAGGGTAGGAGTTGTGTAGATGTAGGGTAGGAGTTGGAGTAGGAGTTGGAGTAGGAGTTGGAGTAGGAGTTGGAGTAGGAGTTGGAGTAGGAGTTGGAGTAGGAGTTGGAGTAGGAGTTGGAGTAGGAGTTGGAGTAGGAGTTGGAGTAGGAGTTGGAGTAGGAGTTGGAGTAGGAGTTTTAGTAGGAGTTGGAGTAGGAGTTGGAGTAGGAGTTGGAGTAGGAGTTGGAGTAGGAGTTGGAGTAGGAGTTGGAGTAGGAGTTGGAGTAGGAGTTGGAGTAGGAGTTAGGAGTTAGGAGTTGGAGGAGTTGGAGTACGATTGGAGTAGGAGTTGGAGTAGGAGTTGGAGTAGGAGTTGGAGTAGGAGTTGGAGTAGGAGTTGGAGTAGGAGTTGGAGTAGGAGTTGGAGTAGGAGTTGGAGTAGGAGTTGGAGTAGGAGTTGGAGCAGGAGTTGGAGCAGGAGTTGGAGTAGGAGTTGGAGTAGGAGTTGGAGTAGGAGTTGGAGTAGGGGTGGAGGTTGAGTATAAATATTTTTCCAAATATTCGTTTTAAAAATTATTTCCAACACACACACTTCTTGCTTCATCCACATTACAACACATATTCTAAATACACAAACCAATTGCAGCACTGCAATAGGCAAAACCTAGTTATTTATAAATACATTATTCTTCCTTCATTATTCAGAATTTTAGGCATCTCATCATACATTTTCAGCCCTCTATACGTTAAGCAGTGATTCTGTTTTCCTCATATGTGGTAATCTAATTCTATTTACATTCCTGGTTTCATAATTATGTACATTTTTATTAAAAACAATCTTATCCATCAATATTATATTTTGCCATTCGGTTATTCAGAATTTTATGTATAAAAATGAACACATTGTGAAGCAGTCTCTTTTATTGGAATCCGACCAAGCTCTTCTCTCATTTTATTGATTCTTGTATATTGCCTTATTCCTTAGTATACACCTCATAGCTCCTTTTTGAATAATTTCTAGATTGTTTAGATTTTTTTAAAATTTAATGTAAATTAAATTTAATAATATTATTATTAAGTTCTGCGTGTATTTTTAGTTTGTATTATTGTGACAGCTGTTTCGGCGTTTAACGGCGTAAACGATGAAACGGCTGTCACAAAAATAAAAACTAAAAATACACGCAGAACTTAATAGTAATATTATTAAATTTGATTTATATTAAATTTAAAAAAATAAATGAATTGGAGTTCTACGAATTAAACACAAAAATAATTAATAATTGTATTAAGTAAATGAAACACGTTTTTATAAACTACGAATATATTTTATTTTCACCAACCGGTTTCGCTTAACTCAAGCTTCATCAGGGTAAATATAATAACTACATTCTAATACAGAGTTATCGGTTATATATAGGTACAAAATACAATAGAATGAAATAGATATATTACAATAGAGAGACAAAACAAAATATTAGAGGAAGGCAACAATAGAAAAACATTATGTGTAATAGTGAGACATCCTTATATAAAAATATAACTGTGTAATTGGAATATAATGTCATTAAAGCGGGTTATTCCTATAATGCATTAATGAAAAATAGAAAGTATGTACTAGTTGATTACATAATAATAATTAAACAGATGTGGAATATAGTAACTGATAGGTTAGGGGAGATTCATAGGAAACATGTTTTAAATCGGGCTATAAGATAAATTTGTTTGGTTATTAATTAAGTTATCAGATAATTTTAAATTTAAAGACTTCTTAATTTCTAGTGCTTCTAAGTTGTCTAATCTAATTCCCATACCGTTTTTATGCAAAAGACTAGTTACCGTGATTTTATTGAATGTATGGTCTGAAGAGATTAGGTGGTTTGCGAGTTCAGAAAAACCAGTACCATTTAAACAACTAAGTGTTCATGATGCTTGAGTTAAGCGAAACCGTTTGGTGAAAATAAAATATATTCGTCGTTTATAACAACGTGTTTCATTTACTCAATACAATGTCAAACCACAAAGTGATTGCTTCTTACGAAAAAATTAATAATTGTTTAGATTTCCTTCATTGGCCACATACGAGTATATAATATCGTAGAGCAATAGTCCAAATGTGGAACAACCTTAGTTATATAAATTAGCTCTGGAGTATTGCAAAGTGATTGCTTCTTACGAAAAAATTAATAATTGTTCAGATTTCCTTCATTGGCCACATACGAGTATATAATATCGTAGAGCAATAGTCCAATTGTGGAACAACCTTAGTTATATAAATTAGCTTTGGAGTATTTCTATTTAGTTTATTTCTTCTAAGTCTTCCAAGAAAAAATCCTTTTAATAAACCTTTTTAATACTCTTTTTAAGACATTCAAAATTTGCCGTGAAATTTAGTTTTGAATTCAATATTGCACCCAAGTATTTAATTTAATTTACATTTTCAAGTTCAATCTATGGTGGTGATTTCGGTGATAGGGAGCATACAATTCGTTACAACATTATTTGCGCAGCGCTTTTACCGCTTTGTGGAGCAATACAAACACTCGAACAGCGAGGATTTTAACGCAAGTGTTTGAAAATAGCATTGTCATTTCTATAAGGAACTTAATTATTCAATTATTGTTCAATAAGTCATCTTTCATTAAATACATTTGAAATTTTCCATTGAATTTACTTTCTCAAACTTCTGAAGGTTTCAATTTCCCTACACGTGCTTTATATCTTGCCCAGTTAACTGTACACAATTACTTAACGTTGCGTCGCAGCCAATCTCCATGACTGTAATCGGGCGGAACCTTCCTGTAAACAGTCTCCCAGGGGGCTGCCCGCGGCCCTACTGCCTGCTGTCCCACTACTGCCCTAACTCTGCATCCCGCCGACCGTAGACCACTGATGTACAATTAATTATATTAGCTATTTATAGACCATCAGTTAGGTCTTAAAATAATCGTTAAAAATATATTTTAATGATTTTTTTGTCATCTATTTCAAGGACAGACATGTTTATATTAGCTTGTCTTGTTTCATCAGTCGAATTAAGTGCACGTTTTGGAGGGTTTTTTAAAATCAACATACTTAACTTTGCAGTCGGTAGTGGCACTCGGGAAAGTTTTTGGCTACAAAAAACCTTCGTATTGAAAATATGTTCGTCAGTTCGTACGTTGGCCGCCCGCAAAGATAAGTGTGACAAGCTATACTATGTTGTAGTTTAATACTTTTATCGTATGTGTAGCCAGTGGAAAAGTAATACTACTGAATTTTTATCGTATTATATAATACATTCAGCCGTTTATTTTTTGTTCGGTTTGCTTGTTTTCTTTTTTAACCGAGAGTCTTCCCGACCACTATTATTTGTGTTACTGCCCTTCTGGAAGAACTAACGCCATTGTCGTGGCTCAGCTCTCCATTCAATGAGCGATGGATGCAGATGATGCGACTGCCACCCTGAAGATGATCTATTAAATTAAATTTATTTAATTTATTCTATGTTTTTATTACCTATTAAGTTTTTCATTTTATTTCTTTTATTTTGATGTAATTATCTATTAGTAATTTTGTTCACATTTTCTTCTCTTATGTTTTTATATTATTATTTAACCTTTTTATTTTGTTATTATTATTAATTTTAATTTTTTAATTTTTTATTATGTTGATTTCTATATTTTATATTGTACATATATATAGTATGTATTTCATGAGATATGGCAAACTGGGTTTGCAGTACCCACCCCGTCCTGCTGGATTAAAAACTTTTAAACAAATTAATATAGAATAAGTCTGGAATGCTACCATGCAAGTCAAATAGAATATATATATATATATGTATTTTTTTATGTGAGTACCGCACAAGACTCTCTGCTACTCCCAACCGTCTGGAGCCAGTGAGACTATGGCATTACCAATTGGAATATATTGTGAGGCTGAAGACATTGGGGATGGGAAGGATATGGATAAGAGGAAGGTGGGGAAGTACCTGGGCATTCAGATCTGGTCACTAAATACGGCTAAAGCTATTTCAAATAGCGTTTCGATACTGAATGGCGGTCTTTCACCAAGGCGATACTGTAAGCATGAATCACTTTGGAACGTGCCGCAAATATACTATATATTATTTTAAATGAACAAATTGTGAAATAATACAAATTAAATTAACTTGCGCACGCCGGGATTTAATCCCGTGACCTCAGAATTCGTAGCCGAGGATCGTAACCATTCAACCACGGAGGCCGTCTAATGAATTAAACAGAAATTAAATTCACTTTGAAGTTAGATATTCGTTGGCTTTTTAATAACAACTAGACAGTTAGCAATGGCATTCTGAATACAAAGGAATACAAACAATAATAAATAAAATAGTAATTGAATTACTAACAGGTTCTTCACTCGCATTTATACTAACAAACTTTTGAAATGAAAGCACTCTCTTGGCGAATTTCAACGTCCTTATATTCAAGAATTCAGTTTCATAGAATTTTGATATATTTGTGTTTCACAATTCGTTTATTTCTATATAGCGGTTGCGTGAAAGTTTACAAACATTTCAAACTCAGTCCTATGAGCCTTTGTGCCCCAAATTACTTTTTGGTGAACCAACAAAGGACTTGGTTTTATTATAAAGGTAGTACGATGTTTGTTTAAAGTAAACATTACGTTTCCTGCGATATTTATGGCGTATAAGGCTACCGTAGTCGAAAACAAATTACGAACCAATTTTTCTACCCAGTGCGTGTTCGAAGGATTCGAAAATACGATATTTTATTAAACTGTCTGCTCTAAAAGATTTTTCATTTATTTATTTTTCTTTAAATAGAGGCCCTGGGGAAAATAAATTCCCTCTGGGCCCATGTTATCATTAGGGATGCTGTGTGGAGGACATTTTTAAGGAAAGGAAAGAAAGTTCTGGGAAGGAAAAAGTATGGGGGTGGGCAGGAACCTGGGGGTTAGTGTGTCCAGGAGTGTGACAGATGCATTAATCCATCCCTCCCACTGCGGTGCAATGGGTGCGAGAGAGTGCGGTTGGAGAGGTCAAAGGGTCTCCATCAACCGGGCGCTCCCGATCTGGCCCACCAACCACACAGATGCAACCGACGCCAAGACCTGGACATACTTCACCCCATAAGCCCGGGCACCTATGGCAGAGGTGTTGGTTATCCGATGAATTGTTCCCGGAGCGACCCATAGCCGCCACCCAAATTGAATAATTATTAATGAATAACTGTGAATGACCTAAAAACAGTTTCATTGGAAAACGCCAATATGCGTATTTATATCTAGCACTTTCCTAATCCTTTCTAATATAGGGTATTATTCTTCCTATATGACTGTCATGTCGTTTCTTGAAAATTCTAAATTTACATGCTATTTTGATGTTAAAATAAAAATTTAAAAAAAATAAAAAATTGTGTGACACCTTACAAGAGCACCCCTGTATGTACAGAACACGTACAGGGTAACTATATCGCTACCCGGTTGGGCAACGTTGTGAGACGGGTCAAGAAGGGGGCTGTAGGAAGGGATTTGTTAATTCGGCTTTTGAAGAGGCCCGGATTAAATGTTGGAGGAAAGACAGATGCGGGTAGCTCATTCCACATACGAGCCGATTTACACAAAAACGAGCCGGCGAAACGACCCTTTCTCATGAAGCCGACATCAATCGTGAACGGATATTCCGCTCGTGTCCTTCGAGCAGGCTCCATTGAAATATCTATAGAACAGACTCAGCATACTTACATTGCGTTTATGCATCAGAGATGGCGGTCGGTCTTTTAAGTATTTTGGAGCTCTAACCCAGAGGTGACTTCCAAATTCAATTGTAGGACGTACTTGAGATTTCTGTAGGATTAGCAGTTAATCACTATTGAAGAATCTCCTAGCCCTATACAAGACGTCCAGTTTCTTGGAAGCCAGATTTACTCGGTCTTCTATAGAGCCCCGATACTTGAGCTGGTCTGAAATACTCACTTCAAGCATTTCAATGGAATCTTTGTCGGTAGGGTGCTCCTATCGAATTGCACCAGACAGTCATTGGCAGTCATAGTACTAGGTTTTCAAGTGATAAAATTATTGAATATCTTTTACATTTTAATTAATATATACTTCAGATATTTCTTAGTGATTTATTGAATTTAAGAGTTCTCAACATGGGATCCATGTAGTGGTATGCGAGAGATGATTTGGTACGTGGATAATTCGTGAAAAATAAAGTACCTACGTATTCAAGTTTAATGAAAATTAAAAGCTGTGTTTATATTTATTATCTGTGACTTCTGCCAAGCGAATTTTTAATTTTTTTTTTCACTTAGCCTTTGCTTGGTTTAAGTTTTCTGGGTTTGTTTGGTGAGAGCGGCCATCGTTGATCGGATGGACAAATGTCGCTTTAGAGCCGTCGTTAAATATTTCATACCAAATAGTACGCGAGGTTGTTTTTAACGTTTTTCTATTTAACGGTAAATCATAAAAAAGGCTACTTATCAGTTTCTCATATGGCCGAATACAATGGATACGGATAAACAGGACGGGATTATTAAAAAAATAGTAAAAATTTCCAAACACAAGCATTACAAAAACCGTCAAGTAACATTATTATGGTGTCAGGATGAAATTAGACAGGTATGAAATTCACATACTAATATTACACTGCCAGAATAATTACACACAGACGAAAATACACATGGAAATTACAGTAGGTGTAATTGTCTAATTACACCTACTGTAATTTCACAGCTCAAAAAAAAAATTATCGGAATAAATTTTTGAGTGTTTAAGTGTGTGCGAAATAAACTATGTTTGGAAAAAAAAAACAAAAGTTAGGTTAGGAGGAACACCTGCCTAATTTAGTATTTTGGCGCATAATTGAAAATAATAATTAGGGCATTTTGTGTCACACGAGTACTATTTAGTTAGTTTGAAATTCCAAGCGCTTTAAGTTTTTTATTAGACTTTTTAGAAAAATTTTAGAAAATATTTACATTCATTAATGATATTTTTTATTCCCACCGACCTTGGTTTCTTAAATTGCCAGCTAGTCCTGCCTCTGAGATCTCAGTTGTAATGACCCTTACAGCTTGAGACGATTAACTTTGCAGTCAGTGGCGTCACTAATATCGATTGTGTGACTACAATACTGTTACATACTCGTACGTTGTTCTCTAGATAGTGGGATAGGTTTAAATGTAATCAGTATCTACGGCTATAAAATGTACATATGCAATGTTAATAAATCAATTAATAAAATATATTCGTGTTTTTTTTCCTCTCCAGTTATGGTTTGAACCATTAATTACGTTCAGAGTAAATTTCGGTGATACCTCCTTCTCTTGAAGTCCCAAGCACGCGTGTATGTTTCATAATAGTTAATCCAGCACTTGTCAACGTTTGAGATTGTGATTACACCCCTCTTTACCCCTCTCTACTCAATAGTATCGTCACGTAACATAAAAACTCGTTTGCTATTTATTTATAAAATGTCTATGTAGTTTCCACTAGATACTACTGGTGCATGTACCAGGGCTATTCGCAATAAACGTGCAGCACGTGTCTGATAATATCTGATATAATACCTACCTGATTTTATTATGCTATGATTGAAGTTTTACATAATTATTTATGGGCAAATAGTTAAAGTAATATGGTAGTTAGGGTTAGACACGTGATGTTCACCAAAAGGAAAACGTATTCATGCCAAACACTTTAAAGTAAACGTAGAAAAAGTTTCCATTTTTATGAAGCCAGAATTTTCGTCCAAAACAAACGTCAAAGATTGTATTTGTACGTAGGTACATATTATTCAGCAGATATTGGCTACTTATCTATTGTAGGTATCCCATCGGGGACAACATAAATATTATTTTATTTCTTCCTATTGTAGAGTGGTTATTAAGCCGCTCTTCTAAACACAGGACTGTCCTAGTGAGATGAGTGGCTAATGTTATGTAAAGCCGCTCTTCTAAACACAGGACTGTCCTAGTGAGATGAGTGGCTAATGTTATGTAAAGCCGCTCTTATAAACACAGGACTGTCCTAGTGAGATGAGTGGCTAATGTTATGTAAAGCCGCTCTTATAAACACAGGACTGTCCTAGTGAGATGAGTGGCTAATGTTATGTAAAGCCGCTCTTCTAAACACAGGACTGTCCTAGTGAGATGAGTGGCTAATGTTATGTAAAGCCGCTCTTCTAAACACAGGACTGTCCTAGTGAGATGAGTGGCTAATGTTATGTAAAGCCGCTCTTATAAACACAGGACTGTCCTAGTGAGATGAGTGGCTAATGTTATGTAAAGCCGCTCTTATAAACACAGGACTGTCCTAGTGAGATGAGTGGCTAATTTATTTGTTTTTTTTTTTAATTTAAGAATAAATAAATATATATAATAGTATGTAGAATGGAGGTATAACGCATAGCTGTCAGTTTAGTATAATTTTGACATCGTTATTCATAAATTAAAAATTAATAATTTAATTTGGTTTATATAGTATATTTTGCAGTATAGTCTATACGGTCTATTTTATAGTATTTTTTAGAGTATATTTTAAGTCCTCAAAATGATTCAGTCGAATCGAAACTAGTCAACGTATTTATACAAAAAATAAAAGTGGATTCAAACAATTTGTTTATAAGTGGTACAAGCGCTCTACAGAAGGCCGAGAAGATGTTAATGACAATGAGCGTCCTGGAGTTGCAACCACGTCAACAAACGAAGAAAACATCGAAACAGTGAAGAAAATGGTTTTGGAAAATCGTCGAATCACTATTAAGGAAGTTGCAGAGGATGTTGGCATATCAATCGGCTCATGCCATGCAATTTTCTCGGATGTTTTGGGCATGAAACGTGTGGCAGCGAAGTTTCTTCCGAAATTACTAAATTTTGAGCAAAAGCAATGTCGCATTAGTATCGCTCAGGAGTTGTTGAATGACGTCAACGACGATCCAGATTTGCTCAAAAGGGTCATAACCGGTGATGAAACGTGGGTATATGGTTATGATGTCGAAACCAAGGCCCAATCATCCCAATGGAAGCGTCCAGAAGAGCCAAGACCGAAAAAAGCACGCCAAGTTCGATCAAATGTGAAGGTTTTGCTCACTGTTTTCTTCGATTACAATGGCGTGGTGCATCATGAGTTCTTGCCAACAGGTCGTACGGTTAATAAGGAATACTACAAGGGAGTTATGCAACGTTTGCGTGAGGGAATACGGCTCAAACGATCGGAATTGTGGAAAAACAAATCATGGATTTTGCATCATGATAATGCACCAGCTCACACGTCAATGCTTGTTCGTGATTATTTGGCCAAACACAACACCGTAATCATGCCTCAACCACCGTATTCACCAGATTTGGTTCCCTGCGACTTTTTCCTATTCCCGAAACTGAAGAGACCAATGAAAGGAAAAGCGTTTTGCCACAATTGATGAGATAAAGTCAGAATCGAAGAACGAGCTGATGGCCATACCGAAAAGCGGATTCCAGAAGTGCTTCGAGGATTGGAAGAAACGCTGGCATAAGTGCATTATATCTTAGGGGGATTACTTTGAAGGGAGAAAATGGATATTGATGAATAAATAAATACTTTTCGAAAAAATTCGAAATTCACCTGAATACACCTCGTATATTCATGTATTTTCATAGCCTTTTCTGTAATCTCTTCACGCTGTAGTGCTACCGATTCAATCACAATTGAAGCATTCAATGATTGAGAATTAATTGGATATGTACATAATTATATTGATTATTTATGGAAATATGGCATACAATTCAATGTTCATGGTGTTAAATTCATTGTATTTGCAGCAAGTTCGATAATACCATTTAAAAATATCATTTTAGTCATTGAAGAAGATAATATTAACACATCCCAAATGAACCACGAAACCGAAAAAACAACAGAAATTAAAAAGATTTCAGTTGCATCTGGGACTCGAACCCAGGACCTCTACCTATCCGGGGTAACCGCTTAACCAACTAAGCTAATGAGGCCAGTTCAATTTACGCCATTTACGCCGATATCATACTTCATGTTCAAGATTTGTTAATATTATCCTCCATTTTTATAAATCCCATATTATTTGGCTGCTATCCTTATGATGATTGCAAAGTTTCATCCAGAACTCAATTGTAATCTGAATAGAGTCTCGGATATAACTACCCGATTTTTATTTATATGAGACATCTATTGACTTATTTTACAAGTCTGGAAAGAAATATTAAATTTTTATTTTTTATAACTTATTGAAGTAAGTAAACCTCATTGTAATATTTAATCATTGAAGAAGATAATATTAACACATCCCAAAATGAACCACGAAACCGAAAAAACAACAGAAATTAAAAAGATTTCAGTCGCATCTGGGACTCGAACCCAGGACCTCTACCTATCGGGGTAACCGCTTAACCAACTAAGCTAATGAGACCAGTTCAATTTACGCAATTTACACCGATATCATACTTCATGTTCAAGATTTGATAATATTATCCTCCATTTTTATAAGATCCTCCCAGTATCGCCCCGGTGAAAGACCACCATTCAGAATTCAAACGAGAGTCATTGAAACTGGTGGCTATACGTAATTATAGCATCTAGGTATAGTTTTGGCAGCCACTAAGACCACTCTCTGATGGTCCGGTAAGGAATCGACAAAAATCTCATGCGTGATACCAACAGGGCACTGCGCCATACATTTTAATGGGCGCTAGCTCACGACTAGGGGGGGAAGCGGGAGCGGCGCGACATACTTCAGTTATACCCACAAGCGGGACAACAATTCAGTAGCTTCTCGGTAAACACGCCCCTAGTAAATCTATGCACTGCGTTTCGATCGTTTAATCGTCATTCATCCTTTGAATTCAAACATGAAGCGGGTATGAATTTTCGGCTAATAATGGAGGTAGAGAAATATGCACGCTTTTATAACTATAAATTACCGGCATATACATTAAAGGGTTATTAAAACTCTTTCATCAGCACTAACGCACTCCCTCATATTGGTATTCATTTTTGTAATATATGGAGCAACGCGCTGAACCAGTTCTTGGAATGTTTTTTTTTGACATTCGGTACATTTGCGGGAATTTTACATCTTCCCGGGCAGCAACAAATAACCTACAATGAATATAACGTTCAATGTAGGGGTGGACCCAAAACCTCCTCCTTTTTTTGTCTCATTCGAAGGAATAAATAGGATACCAGAGCCTCGTCTTCACTTGATTCCCCCGACATTTTTCGATCTTGAGTTTGACAGATCCGATAACATTCGGCGGTAAACATTACAGAAATCTGCAATACCGACAATTTACCGGCCCCGCTACAAATCACTGCAGACCCGTCAGAGAGTCGATGGAGAAAATATCGCGAAACATTGCCTGCATTTTTGCAGTACCCGGTTTATGTTGATTCCCTACCGGACCGTCAGAGAGTGGCCTGAGGTAAAAAAAAATACCAGCTAAATATTTGAACTATTGTCACAGTCAATAAAATACCGGAATGGCAAACGCTAACGCATCGCGCTAATAAAACTCTCTTTGTGAGTGAGGTTTTACCGGGAAGCACTGAAGTTTGACGGCCTCCATGGTCGAGGGGTAAGGCTCTCGACTATGAATCCGAAGGTCGCGGGTTCAAATCCCGGCGTTCGCAAGTAAATTTTATTTAATTAATTTGTGCTGTTTCACAATTAATTAATTTTAAAATAATTTATAGTATATTTGCACACGTTCCAGAGCGGAAGATACTCTCAGTATCGCCCTGGTGAAAGACCACCATTCAGAATTGAAACGTTGCTTGAAATGGCTTTTGGCCGTGTTTGGTGACCAGATCCGAATAGCCAGATGTTTCTCCACCTTCCTCTTCCCCTTCTCCTTCCCCGCCACAATACCATCACCCCCACAACATTCCCCAATTGGGAATGCTCACTGGATCCAGACGGTTGGAACCAGTTGGGACTCTTGTGCGGTATTAATGTAAAAAAAAAATGACCAATTTCCAAAATTTATGCATGATTTGGCAAAACTTAAAATTGAACTCCCTGCCAGTATTCCCTGCCTTCTATGTCTCAACACCCCTTGTGTCGGACGTCTTGCCCCCTTTAAGATTAATAATGTAGTGTGTCTAGTTTTTTTGTATAGATTGATATTATGTTCTAATTTGTAAGGGAATCGGGTCGTATGGAAAATAAATATTGCCTCGCTGTCTGCGAACGCACCCGATTCCCGATCTCTTTGTTAATGTATGTAACGGGCGGTCTGTGACGAGCGTGTTCTCATCGACCGCTCAGATAATGAACGACTTAAATAAAGCGTCAGAGCAGTACGGCGGTGGGAAAGAGAGGGGGGCTTGTCGGGCATCCACACAGCGCGTTAGGTTCGCGCGTCGCAGACTACCTCTTGAGCCTGCGAAAACTAGTTCGAGTCAGTTAGCTTTCGATCGCCCGCCTGACAAGACACCTTCTCTGTCCACTGCCCGATCGACTTCCCATCTACTCGCCTTCTTTTCTTCTGACCACCGCTTTAACCTGGACTTCCATGGGACTACTGCCTCGTACCGGAACCAGACCAAGCAACGTCACACGGGCAAGGCTCCCAGAATTACAAAAGTCGTAAATAAGGGTCTTGTCGTTAGTACCGTTCCTCTTTGCAGAGGGAATGGTAGGTAGTGATTTCTCCCCTCCCATCCCTCTCTGCAGATCGGGATCAGCTGTCCCTACAGTTCGTTTGTGTGCCATTATGTCTGGTGCACCCCTCAAATTAACAATTAATTAGCAAAATATATTTATAAAAATGGCATTAAAATTTAAGTCATTGGGAATTGAAAACACGTTGTAATATTTATCAAAAACGCAACGACAAATTATTAAACACACTTTTCTCCACTTTAATAATCATATTCGTATTTTAAATATTTTGTAAAACATACAATGGAACGGTCAGAAAAAAGTAATATTTCTGATTGGATTTTGATAAATGCTAAGCCTATGTAAATTTATAAAATATTTAATAAATATTTTTCTATTTGAAAACATTATGTTTATCGTATGGTGTAATAATACCATCATTATTTTGAGTAAATAAATAATAACTCTCCGACGTCCCTCTCTCCGATAAAAGTAACTAATTTTAAGAACAATCTTTACCTTTACAAACTAACTAATTAAACATGGCCAAGATCGCCCTTGATGAATAAGATAACAAACAAAACAAAAAAAATTGTAAATATAATACATATTACACATTGGCGAATATATCGATAGTAGGTACGTTTACAGGTTTTTTTTTTTAAACCCATATCTGATATAACGAGTAATGGCTATAAGGAGCAAATGTAGTCGGTCCCCTCGTGATCGTTATAATGTAACCAAGTTTACTGTATATAAATATTTTACGAACGAAACAGAAGAAAATGCTTTGTCGAAAAGTCGGAAAAAAATTAGTTAGTAACAAATTCGTATATCTGCGTGCGTCGATAATTGAGTGGGGCGGTCGTAAGCGAGAGGGGTTCGGGGTTTCGCTCACGGTGTCAATATGCGCGGTCGTTAGTAGTAGTCGACAGTCTGCCGGCTGTAATGGACGTATTAGACTTTTTATGCGTAGCGCATATTTTTCCTCGTGTTTGAACATATTTTACTTATGTACATATTTACTATTAATAAAATTATTTATTTGAATAATAACTAACAATAATAGTAGCCACCGTAGCATAAGTGCTAAATATGTTATTTTTATTTTATTTTTTATATTTTTATATTCTATTTCTACATAATGCTTTTTTTAAATTTATTCTTTTGTATGTGCAGAGTATTGCACTCACCGCTTTGTTCTGCTGAAATAAAGACATTATTATTTTTAATAATGTAAACTATTCTTTTTATCAAATTAAAAATTTCTAAATGTATACCCCGTACATTTAGTGCACTGTAATGGTGTTTGAGGGATTTTATAGCACCGTAAGGTGATGATGTGATACCTCAGGAAATGAGAACGTAAATAAATATCTGTCTAAACTAACGGATTTGACAGATCTACAAAATCGAACATGGGAAAATCGCCAGGTGATGTATTGTTCACTTAATATACTGTATAAACATAAACTAGTATATGTACTAAAAAAGGAATAATAATAAAAATTAAAAACACACGTCGGTTGTAAGTGGACGGGCTATAGTGTTAAAAATCGTTTCGAAGTTGAACAGAATTGATTATTTTTTAAATATTCAAATTAAAAAATAAAATTAAGTAAGTGTAAATGCTTACCTTTCATAAACTGAAAATCTCTGATCGTGATTAAGTAATTCGAGTGAACATGCAGTGTAATGCAATATGCAACGCCGATAAAACTTCTATTTTCAGAACAATTGTTTTGGAATCGCATTATTACGTGTCGGAATTGTTTTCACGTTATGTCTATATATAGTCAGAGAATGCCGAAGGGCCAGTATAATATGTATTAAGCGATTGTCCTCAAATAGATTTGGAGGCCATTTAAAAGTAATGACGGTCCAAACGACTGCGACTCGGAGGGGCTATCCTACATTTATTGTTAAAAAAAAACATCCCGTTTGACGCGTTTAACCCATTTATATATTCGAAAATATTCATTTCTTTTTCGAAACAATCATTCATCTACGGGGGTAAAATTTAATATTGGGAACCTTGATCGTGTATGTGGTGACACCAATAGGTAATGTTTCGTAGGTCCAAAAGACCACGATGGACACCATCTGGAAAAAATACCAATGAAATTTTGGTATTTTTTATTGTTTTTCTATTCCGAGATGCTTGATATCTCAAAATTACATCTTGCAAAGAAAATAAGAACTGCATTATTTTTTTAAAAACATAAAACATATAAAACATATAAAAAAATATCATTAGCTAGCTTAACCTCCAAGAGAATCAAGAAATATTGGAGAAACAGCTTTAAAAAATTAGAATCTTATTTATTTATATATATATATGTTTAAAGAAAAAATGTTATCCTTACCCACTAGCAGCCAGTGGCGTGTATTGCTCTATAACCAAAGGTAGTCTGTGTGCAGTTTTACAGGTTCAAGAATGAATTGTCTAATGAATATTTGAACATTTCGATCATTTTTTTATCATCTTCCGCTGAATTTTATGGCTAACTAAATAAATGAGCATACAAGTTCCTTTCCAAATTCATGAAGAGAACATATTTTGATCAGAAATTTATCGCCTTTAAAATATTTGTATAATTTCTTCTAATGGTTGATTTTTCTTAGGGTCAGCAGCTTTTCAGGCTTTATGGACGGCACGCCACTGCCAGCAACATACTTTTAGATTTTTGCATTTATTTGTTATTTTAGGATATTATTCCGATCTTTCAGAATTGTTCTAACGATAAATTTTAGTTTTGTGCACGATTTAAACGAAAGTTTGTTAAAACAATTGTTTAGAAAAAATATAAGGAAATTACAGTTTCTATAAATTTTTGTCGACTTCCAGGGCGTTTAAGCTAGGTAAAGATACTACAAAAAAATGCATTTCTTATTTTATTTCCAAAAGGTATCTTTTGAGATATCAGGCATCTCTTTCGAACACTGACAAAAAATGACAGACCCTAATGTGGGTGCCCCAGTGGAAGCAACATCAAAGATATGGCGGACTGCATGAAAAAAGGATGGGACGGCCGAAAGGACTTCAGACAAATGGGGAAGTACCGGAGCCAGTGGAGAGCATTAGTGAAGGAGGACAAATCTCACCCTGGGATGTAGCGCGATTATGAAGATGATTGTAAGGCTTTCACAGCTAATACAATAACTTTTGTAGTTGCCTTTTAACCTAGTTGCGCTCACTCCTTTCTTCTTGAGTCTGTGTTTCTAATAGCCTTTTTTTAAGAAAACGATATTTTAAAATGTTCCAAAACCACCACAGTAAGCAGAAGATGTTGCTTGTGACGTGATGGAGGACGTAGCCAGTCGAGGGATTGACCTCACGACACCTGGGTACCCAGACGTGATGCCAACTTAGCCACCGACCAGTCAAGATGAATTATGAAGCCACATATCTGTGTGGATAATGGCTCTTTAAAAGTCAACCAACCTCATGCACTCGTATAGCCTTTAATAATATTTAAGGCTATACATGATGTTGGTATCCAAAGGAAAGGGTGGATATTTAATAAAAGTACACCCTTCCCGGGATATCTAGAATCCTGAGAAGTTGTCTATTCAGGCAATAACTACATTGAGCATAGTGTCAGACGAATGAATTTGAAGTATGGGATGTATACGAGTACATACCTTTATGTCAAAAATCCGATTGTCATTTTCGGAAGTTCCTAATATTTGCGCAAGAAATTTTATTTATCCAAGTAGCTATATGTATATTTACAAATAAACTGTTTGGTTACCTACATAATTTATTTAATTGTGTCCTATATTATATCTTAAAATAAGTGGTATACGCAAAGTAATATTGCGTTTTATTTCAATATTTAAAGTATTTACTAAGCTGAAAGAAAATTTTAAGTAGAAAGTACCCCTACCCCTGTAGAATCTTGTTAAATTTACTCATAAAGTCCCCTCTTTCCTAACTCTTTATCACTTTATTGGATCAATCAAGCGATGTATTTGAAAATCCCCTTTTTGCCAAAATGATCAATCTCTAAATAAAATAGATCAACAAACAGTATCCTACAATTTCTATTTAAGCTCACGTTAAAACATTTGAATTCAAATAAATTGTCTCCGATTCAATGATCCGTACTGAAATCAATTTAACAAAAATCTTTTAACTTTGAAGTTCAAAGTATAAAAAAATTACATAGGTACAGATATTGCTTTTCGTAATGGTTCTTAGAAAGTTTACAACAAATTGAAAGCGAGTGTTTAAAAATGAATAAGTATATTATTTTTGGGATCTCTATCTGATGTAGATTCCCCAGTTTCCCGTTTGTACCATTAGTTTTCGGACACCGTCTATTGAAGACGCCATATTTTGACGCTTTATGCTCGCCTCTTGCATTTTAGATTGGGGCTTTTAACATTTTATCTATTGATTCCGCTGCAATAATCCATGAAATAAATAATAGTCCAGTAATTTGAAATATCCGAGCTTGCATCAAATGGGGTAGTTATGTTTTTTGGTATATTGTAAATGGTGAAGCCCTAACGATAAATTCAATTTTTCAGCCCTGTTAGATATCCGGACTCATTCTCATTAGGTCTTTATCATATAAAAATAATTACTACCCCGTTTGATGCAAGGCTGTTTTCTGAATGAGATTTCTAACTTGGTCTTTTTTTGCCCATTACTAACCAAATAATTCGTAAACATATGCAAACGCGAACTCATAAATTTATTAAAATACTGTACTTTTAATTTTTTTTTTCTAATTATGTGTAATTTTTTAATAATATCTAAGTAAAGTAGATGTGTAAAAAAATCTGAAATATATCGATTAGTACGTCCATAAATAAATAAATAATCAAATTGTAGGAGTTTCGTAGCAAAACACATGCTCGCTATTTTTTATTAATGTTTTTATTTAAACTAAAATTGAATTTCCGAAACCTGCTCAAGCTAGATAATGTATTGATTTATAATACTGTATCATTATATGATACGAAATATGTGTGTTTTATAACAAACTTTTGTTTGAAAATATAAAAATTTGCGCAACGAACAACAGAAGAACTTTATTACTTAAAATTACATTGATAATTTTTCAAAATTTTAAACTTACTATACCAAAAAAAATAACAATCTTTCAAAATGAATTTATGTTTTTTTTATATCAATATATATATATATATATTGATATTTCTACGCCAATTGCAAGAACTGGCTGTTGAGTTTGGTGTAGGAGTTAAACGTATAGTTTTGAATTGACGAAGTTCAGTTTTTAATTACAATCAACTTTTCTGTTGATTAGTATAATTAGTTGAGTATGGATGCAAGCTTACTCACATAACTCATGTTTCTCAATAAATTAGTTCAGGGCTAAAACTGGTGACTCAATAATATTATGTATATGTACCAGGTTTATGGAAAACCTAATCCAATACTCATAATATAATACAATATATACAATAACAATATTTCGAATACCTGAAAACTCTCCGCAGCTTTGATGACTCGAGTAATACTTATTTTGGGAACTATCACACTTTTATTGTGGCGAAAGATGGGAAATACCGTATGGTTATATATCATTCATTTTTAATTCATAATTAATATCTAATACTGAGGATAAGTATTCCACCAGTAAAGACCAGTCCATCCCCATCACATTACTGGCGCCAACATCACCACATTTCAAAATTAATGATTGACGCAATTAACTTAATTACGACTTCGGCCTTGCGGGAAAACGCGTTATCAATATCTTACTGATAATGTATCGAAAATTATAATTTAATACGCAAAGATATTATTCCATTGATCATAAGTTTGCGACCATTTTTAAGAAATCTTTCACGATCCTCTGTCAACTGAAATTTATTTTACACTTTTTAATCACCCGACCCCTGACAAATTTTCTTCAGCCACGAGAATCTCACTCGTCCTCCACGCCTTGGTCTTTCTATTCCTCCATTCATGTCCAATTTTCATTACATTTTAGGTTCACCGGGTCACCTCTTCTTAGGTACTTAAGTATTACAATATTACATTCTGAAATATTACATTGATATTGTACTTATTGAGTTCCAAATCAATTTAACGACAACCGAATTACGCTAGCAAAATTAAAAGAAAATTCATTAGATCGAAAATTATTTTGTTTTCCGTATTAGAAAAAAATTAATACCCATATTTAATATCGTAAGTGATGCGGAAATGGGATCATCTATCACTTTAATATTATCCAATAGGCAGTTAAGTATGATATGAGTTTACTTTATCTGAAATGAAACTTACGCCTACTTTTATGAACAAATAAAATTTCTGAATATGATGTCTTATCTACGTTATTTTTTTTTTTTTAATATAAAATCGATCAGCAATAAACTCTGTAGAATCCATTTTTATGAGGGTCGACTAATCTTCTTTGGGTGGAGTAAAGTATTAATAAAAGTTTATTAAAGGGCTTGATTATAAGAGTGAAGGCGTATTATAAAAAAATACTTCCCTTTCCGTTGACTAACGCCTTGCATTTAAAAAGTTAAAAATAGCAAAAAAATAACTATCTTTATAAAAAATTGGTCATCGCTTCACTTAAAAGAAAGCATTTTATTAAAAATCATATTTATCCCAAATTCGTAGTACCCCAACTATTAGATGTATAAAATACTTATACATATTATTTTCTTGAATATTAGCAAATCACAATCGAAAAACGTTCGTAAACAAATTTACTAAATTCGTTCCTGAAGTTCAGTTCGGAATTTTTTTTTTTATAAAATAGCATTGTAATTCCTATACTCTTTTAGGTGAGCTCGTAGTCAGTTGAAGCACTAGAATGCTACAGCGTTTCCTGTGGGGCTATGTTATGGAACTAAAAATGGAATGAAGAAAAACTAAACCTTTAAAGTGATGATCCAGGAAAGAAAAAGGCAACGAGAACTCAAAAAAATACCAAAACATAGAAGAATTAGTTCTGAAAAATATCATTAAACATTCACATTTTTCTTAACTGGTATATAAAGATGAATGTTTTTTTTTTAAATGATAGCATTTCACATAAAAGAGAAAACCGATGATCTAAGAATATTTGCCTAAAAAGAAGAAATAAGTCCAATACGGGTTACTAACTAACAAATAAGAATATATGAGGACATAGGAAAACAAAAAAAAGTCTTTACGTTAAATGATATTAAGATAACTTAAGCAATATTTATGAAAGTCACCCGACACCCAACTTTAATTTCCGTTTCATGTTGACCATTTATTTCGGACGTGACATATTAAGTACCATTCATCTCTTCCAGTTGGCCGACCCTGATCGACGCTCGCCAACCACTTGTTCCGGCGCCGTCGCCATGGCAACGGATGCCGCGTCGATCGGCGTCTCCTCGTTCCTTTTCTCAGCCTCCCGGATCTACCCGGTGGGAGAGTGGGTGGGGGGGGGAGACAGAACCTCCCACGCCGCAGGGGATAACAGCCCGGAAGGGAAAACAACCGCCTGGACCCGCCTCGGACAGAGCCTTCCGGACCGGCGGCGGTGGGTGGCAGGGGGAGGGACGCACAGGCACGGTCTGGCGCTGTAGGCGATTAGAGGACCAGTATTTACTTAAACAATCCCCCTTTCATTAAAAAAGTGGGTTTATTTCGGAGAACTTGAGTAAGTGCAGACTCAAACGGTTTAATCACTGGTTAGAAGGAAGTGTAAATCGAAATGGGAAGAACTAGAAGTTTGATCCACGAATTAAAAAGTATTAATTGTAGGGCAACTATTTCAAATGACGTACGAGGGGCAATCAATTGGTTTTAATGCAGCTGGATTTCGTTAAACATCACCTAAAAGACGTCACAAAAAATTATAATAAAGTTAAACTACCGTAGTACAACAAATAATTTATAACTTTCAATAAAAATGTAACTGCGAAGATCTAACTAGATTTTCTTAGCTACACTTTTGTAAAAATAAATTCGCGTCCGTGCATTAGAGCCGCCATTGTCTCCAAAGTTTGCTATTTAGTTTACAAACAATATTTATATATTTCCATTTACTCAAATCAAGATAATCATAAATATAAATGACCAACTAACCATCACGCCGTTTCCCCGCAGGGGTAGGCAGAGAGTATCCAACAACTCGATCTTGGCATACACTTCTTGATTCATTCACATTCATATATCGTCTCATACATTCTCTTCCGTTATTCTGATTTATGACATGGCCCGAATCAAGTATCTGATTCACTTAATCGTGCCATGTCTTCCTATGGTGACCCCGACTTCATCATTAACCTACAGATAATAATTAATTGATGGATCTATGAAAATGGAGTAAGTGCCAAATTCGTAAATATCGAATTTACAAAAAGAGCAGCCAATAGAAACTAATAGGACACACAAACATAATGTACATGTTATTCTTAGATAGTGTGTTTGACCTTTGTAAAGTCACTTCTGGTTAGCAAACATCAGATAGTCCAATAGTAACTAATAGGGCACACAAACATAATGAACATTCTTTTGCTCATTGGTTTGTTTGACATTTGTAAAATGACTTCTGTTTAGCAAACATCAGATAGTTCGATAGTAACTAATAGGGCACACAAACATAATGTACATGCTATTGTTAGATAGTTTGACCTTTGTACAGTTACTTTTGTTTAGCAAACATCAGATAGTCCAATAGTAACAATAGGGCACACAAACATAATGTACATGCTTTTGTTCATTGGTTTGTTTGACCTTTGTAAAGTTACTTCTGTTTAGCAAACATCAGATAGTCCAATAGTAACTAATAGGGCATACAAACATAATGTACATGCTATTGTTAGATAGTTTGACATTTGTAAAGTTACTTTTGTTAGCAAACATCAGATAGTCCAATAGTAACTAATAGGGCACACAAAAATAATGTACATGCTATTGTTAGATAGTTTGACCTTTGTAAAGTTACTTCTGTTTAGCAAACATCAGATAGTCTAATTGGGAGCATTACTATTTTGGGACTTACTTATTAACAACTAACAAGAATGTAAACAGAAAGGTTTACTGATTAACTTTTACATTGAGTACAAATAAAAACTCTGGTAATTTAAGTAAGCAGAAATTACTTCCCGGTAGTGTAATCGTTAGGCAACAAGGAATTTTATTTATCGTTTTATTTCTTAAGAAGCTTCTAAAGAATATAATTCAAAATACAAGAGAAAGCTTCAGCTTAACATCGGTTATCTATTTCTGTATGAAAATCGTGTATTTTGCTTTTTCTCTCTTGAATTTATCGTCAACTAGTTCTAGTTCCCGATTACTACAAAAACTTTTTCTGCAACTCGCGGAAAGTTAATGATCTGATTAACACATTTCATTCTGTTTTACTGAGTACGGCAAGAAATCATTAATATAAGCACATGTTTTACCAAAAATAAGGTTTGATTCAAAAGATGGATTTTTTTACAGTTTAAAAAAAAAATCTAAATTGTCCAGTCTGCAATATTGGTCAGTTCATAATTTTTTTGACAAAGTTGGCAAATTACATGGAATCAATTACCACAGTTTTTAGACAATTGGAAAATTTAAGTATTCAAAAAAAAAACACTTCTTAAAAGAAAGAAAATCGTATAAAATGTAACCTAGTATGTTGAATCATTTGGGAATGAACATCTATGATTTGTTAATAATGGATATTGTAAAAATAATTTTAAAACCATATTCTTTCAATAGAATTTGCAGACAGAAAAGAGAGTTTGAACTGTTTCATTATGCTACGGAGTTAGTTATGGACTAAAGAATGAAAAGTACTTCTTTTAATTTTTTGTTGTTTTTTAAGTAAACCAAATTTAAAAATCTTATTAAGTTCTGCAAGTAATTTAGTCTGTTATTATTGCGACAGCTGTTTCGACGTTATAGCTGTCACAATAATAACAAACTAAAATACTTGCAGAACTTAATAATAAGATTATTAAATTAGATTTTTTTATTAAAAGAAAATAATTATGGTGTTCTACTAATTAAACACAAAAACCATTAAAAAAACGCACTTGAATAAAGTTGAGCAAATGCAAAAAAATATTATGTGAAGACAATTATTTAAAAAAAAAATGCAACGTGCCCCCTGTACATTGTGGGGTAAATTGTCAATTAACGCTTGATGAATTCTGGAACAAAGAATTACAAACAAAATGTGTGAACCACAACTACCCTATTAGGTATAGAGCAAGCACGTATGTACGAGTATATGATTAATAAATCACAAAACGTATACGGAGTTAGAATAAAGGCATAAAATTCCTAAAATTTTTAATGCACTGCCTGAAGGCATAAAAAGAGACATCTGCTTTGAAAATAAAAACAAAAGTCAGCTACCTATCTACCGTAACTAAATTAAGTTAGAAATAAAACCTAATTATATTGTCGTTCTATAATGCGTAACAAGTAAATGTTAAATGTTACATTGTAATCAAATAAATATGCAAAAACGAAAGATTTATTAACAATGAAACTGCATATACTCACACTTAATGAGATACATTTTAAGACTTACATGAAATATAGTTATTGTAAAAAAAAAAACAGAAAATATATGTTTTTTAAAAACCTATATATCATATACCTACACAAGTAAATAAATAAAACAAAATTTATATTTTATATTTATTTTAAGCACTCACTAACATTTCCAATTTACTTTAAATTCCTAGTACTATAATTAATGAGAATTATCTACGCATGAACTAATAGTACGATTAAACCCCGAATTCTAGTTTGCGGAATTCCACATTGGATTAATGGCGAAAATACGTAAAAAAAATAGTTCATTTAGAAGTATTGCCAGGCGTTTTTCTGCGCCATTGCAGATCGAGGGGAGGTTATTAAAATAATTCAGTTAGTGTCGATCGTATATCGTTCCCTCCCTTCTAAACAGATCAGTGGTCGGCAACTTGTCCAATTTCACCATACCTTTTTACATTTCCCTTGAAACTTTTCAATTATTTGGATGCGGCTGGGTTTTCGTAAATTTGAAAAGAAATGATTTTTCATTAATAAATTGATATCAATTACTTTGTTCATACCACTCTTTTTTATTAACTATTTTTGTGTTTAATTCGTAGAACTCTATTTAAATATATATATATATTTTTAACGTAATGTAAATAAAATTTAATAGTGTTATTATTAAGTTCTACGAGTATTTTTTGTTTTTATTATTGTGACTGCTGTTTCGGCGTTCGGAGTTTGAAAATGACCTTTAACGCCGAAACAGATGTCAAAAAATAAAAACTAAAAATACTTGCAGAACTTAATAGTAACATAATTAAATTTGATTTACATTAAATTAAAAAAAAAAAAAACAAAAAAAAACTCTTGTAAATATCTACACGTTTGAGAACCAAAGCTCCTCTTATCAGGATAAACAATATAGGGACCGTTTATATATAATAAAAAACAAAGAAATTGTTATTAATTTATTCATTATTACTCTACAAAGTAATTTCCATCTTTTAAAGAGATTTTTCATTAATTTAATTTAACTAACTTTGACTAAAGATACGAAATGGGTCCTTTTTTTGGAGCTAACATTTCGAGTTCATCAATAGAACATACATCAAAATAAATCAATGGTTTTTTTTAACACAAATTTTACGCAATTATTATTCAATTAAAGTGAAATTATATTAGATTCGGTTGTCGACTATTTAAAAGAAGCCATAGTGATGGATTAATAATAAAACTCTATTTCTTTGCACAATTTTACGTGTATTTGATAAAGTTTGCAGACTGCTGCATTGACATAAATTTACGACGCAGTTCTGCAAGGATAGATCGTTATTCTATTTAAACTCAGTCTCGAGCCATTGGGCAAAATCTATTTCCAAATTGCGAGAAACTCCTCAACATTTCAACCTTATACGAAGCAGCGGCTGGTGACTGGTTTGTATCTGCTAGTGGACTCATTTGGATCAAAGGGTGTTTTATTTTGTTGTAGCCGAGAATATCTTTTCACTAAAAGGGTATGGGTATGTAGATAGGGTTTGTGCTAATACACATTTCTGTATTAGCACAAACTACGTGCTTCAATCATATTCATATACAGTCAAATGCATTATTATTAGAGTTCTGTAAATTTGCCAATTTCCCACCATATTTTATTTAAACAGGAATGTAATATTATGCGTTTCATATATTTATTTGTCTATGGTTTTGACAAATAATGGTACACAGCTATCTTTACATCAAAAACGCCGCGTACTCTCATTATATAATAACCGCAGTAATTACGTACGACCACAAATTGATGCACGAGTATAAAATGTATCGAGAGCATCTCCTGTCCCGATCCTATCTTCCCCTTCCTCCCCCCACCCCCCCCCCTTCCTTCTTATTTTGTTTTTTCTAATAAAACATCTTTACTTAACTACTTTTAACATAAGAAACTTATTGACTTACCTTTTGTAAAACTTCCTTTTTATATAAATCTGTATTAAAAGCTGTTTGTTTCTTGCAAATAAATAAATAATTTTATCGATTTAAAAAAAGGTTATTTGCTGCATCGAGTTATTTGGCGGTCCGTCCTCTCTGCTTACCCTTTCGGTGAAATGGCGTGATGGTGAGTTAGTTAGTTATTTGCTGCAAAATACTAAAATACTAACTTTACTTTTGTTGCAAAATACTACCGCTTTTGCTGTAAAATAACGCGAATTTCGACAACAACAAAAAAATAACGGGAAATCTTCAGGTCCGTAATTTTTGTAATACTATATCGAGACATGACATGCCATGGCATGTCATTTGGGTTTATCCCGACTTTTTCTATCCATAACGATATAACTGAATATAACGGGTTTTTTAAAGACAGTAAAATTTAACGATTTGTCATTCCGACTAATAAATTGCTTCACTTGTTTTGTATAATATAGATATACGAGTATATATATATTTTTTTTTTTGGAAATTACATATATTAAAAAAAAAGAAATATTACAATATTGCAAGTTACAATGAAATAATTATACATATAAGATTCAGCCCATAATTTAAAACGAGCCTGTGTGTATGTGGGGGTTATTTGTTATTTATGTTATGTTATTCAGTGTATTTTTTAAGATGAAATTTTCTTAAGATGTAATTTATATTTCTGATTTTTTCTGACAATGAATAAAAAAAAATCTAGATATTTATAATTGAATTCCCTTATTTTAGCATTTTTACAATGTACCTACAATTTGTATATAATGTATAATATATTATAATGTACCTAAATTTGTTATAATAAGGGAATGCCTTCTTTTAATCTTGTAAGGCTTTCACATTTCCCAAGAATTAGAGCGAAAAGTCTCATTCAACTCAGTTTACGACTATTTTGTTTTACGACAACAACATTATAGTGTGAACATTTGCATATGTACAAGAAAATAACGATAATGCTACTGTTGACGACTATAAGGCGTCTAAGGAAAAATGTACGGTACTGTCCATGCTCGTATATTGTACAATTACACAAAAAAAACTACAAGTAACAAGAATACGTGACATTTGCCTCAAAGTAGGTGTGTTTTCCGTCTTTCCAATACATATTCCCATCATGTCAGTCCATTTACTCACAAAAAACTAACTTAGAATAAACCTTTCAGCTATAAAACTTACAACAAAAATGTTTGCTCTGGGAAATTGTGAAAATTAGACGGAATTTTGCTCACCTAGTTAGCTATTGATTTTATTGATATGATGTCTTAATAACTTTGCATACACTTGTGCATAGTTCAATGGTTCGTAACACCAGCGAACAAGTTTATCAGCGTTCCCATGATGGTGGTTATATCTCACACAATAACATATTGCGCACACTCCGTACGAAATGCCTCTTGATGTAGGTATGCCATTAGCACAGTTTATTTACATAAGATTAGACCTCGTTATTATGAAGGTTTCAAGTATTTTCGCATGAATATTAATGAACGAATGCAATTACAATTTTGTACCCACCGCATCTGCAATTCGATAATGCTTTATTGTTGATTTGTTGTGCGCAGTACGACACATGATTGTCTGCATTGTCTTATTGGATTTATACATTAATCTTGTTTATAAAAGTGCTTTCAATAAAAATATGTAAATTGAATTATTTCATGAACTGGAAAATACCGAAAGATGGTCGTATGCTTGCGATATGACAATTTTTTCATATTTATTATTATTAATATAACTCCCGCAAACATTTGTTCCGTCTTTATCAGTTTCATAACATATATTCTAAAATTTGTCCTTTGACAGCGGACCAGTCCTTTTAGTGAAGATCATCAGGGTTGTCATTTTGGTATTTGGCGTGTCCTATTTTAAATCTGCTAACTCCCTTAGTGGTTTTTTTCCAATTGAGATGTTATCTGGTTCGTTTTGGTTTTAAACCTTTTTTGGGATTTTATCCCATTTAGTTTCTTTCATATATATGCTAGAGTGTCTTAAAAATATTATTATATCTCTTGAAAAATAGGGATGCTGAAACTTTTTAAAATACTTTTAAAATATGTCATTTAAAAATCAACGCCTGATGGTTCTTTTGAGCTAAACTTTTGTGAGCTCTCCCCCATTTCTTGTCAAACCTTTTACGGCCTTCTCTGAAAGTGCTTAGCTAATCCTCCGAAATGTCTCCATTTACTTGATAAGTTTGAGGCACTTACGTATACTCATTTATTAGTAATGCCATAATCAAGAACAAAAATTGATTAGTACCTATCATAAGAATTAATTTTCATATTATTTCATTATTCGGGAGATGGGACCAGAAACAAAGAGCAATTAAAGTAATGTGTAGTTGAATGAAGAGCTTCACAAGACAATATGCTATCTTCAACCACTACTCAGATACTTTATTTTCAGATTTCAGAAAGCTCTGCAGTTTATCAAATCTCGAATGAGGCGGGGCGCTAAACGAATTAGTACGACGTTGCTGTTAATTCATAATGTAAGTTTTGTTCCCACTTGGGTTGTTAGCTATTATACCCTTAGTGGACATTGGCAAAAAACTATTATTAAAGAAACCGTGATTGCGTTAAATGTTTCTAACGTGTTTGCAGCCTATAAAACTAGGAACTTTAGTACCTACACAATACCCAGTGTTTGTAATGTTTTCAATATTAGTTTTTAAATCTTTCATTAGGTAGGGAAAAAACCGGTTTATTTCCGATATTACCTAATTTCCCTAATGTTACCATAATAATAGGTAAACCGTTATTTGGAAAAATCTAAGCTAGTTAAAGTTTTGTTTAAAAAGGCTAATGAAAATAGTGGGTATATCTAGTTTTTAAAATTAGGTGATGATAGCTCTAGGGGTAGAGTGGTAGGCTAGCAGTAGGATGGATCGAGTTTGAAGTTCACACCGACTTACACCTTGTTTGGTAACAATTTATTCTAAGCGTCAAGCGATAATATATAACCACTAAACATCTTACAGCTTTTTTTTTAAATATATTTAATACAAAAATAATTAAATTATTTAGAGCCTTTCTTTATCTTTTTTATCTAATAATCCATGTAGATCGCAACATGACAAATAAAAAATGTAAGTGATGATAAAAGCTTCAGGCCAAAGTCGCGAGACTGTGCCCGCGCTTTGTTATCATGAACTTTTTTTCCTAAAAGCTCCATCTGCGAAGAAATATTACTTTTCAGCTGCAGGAGTTGGATATAAGTCGGATAAGGCTGTAGGAAATTTGTAGTAATCTTTTGGGATTGTTTTTAATGCGGAAATTTTCTTGCAAAATTACATGCTGTTAGATATACAGATATACAACGTTCGGCTGGGTTATTTTATTAAGAATGTATTATATTCATATTACGTACCCGCGTTTCAAAACAGCGCAATACGTCTTTTGATTTGTTAAAATATCGTACTAGTTAACGAAACCGCAAAATTACATGCTGTTAGATATACAGATATACAACGTCTCTATTTATTCACACACTGAATAAATAGAGACGTTCGGGTGGGTTATTTTATTAAGAATGTATTACATTCATATTACGTACCCGCGTTTCAAAACAGCGCAATACGTCTTTTGATTTGTTAAAATATCGTACTAGTTAACGAAACCGCAAAATTACATGCTGTTAGATATACAGATATACAACGTCTCTATTTATTCACACACTGAATAAATAGAGACGTTCGGGTGGGTTATTTTATTAAGAATGTATTACATTCATATTACGTACCCGCGTTTCAAAACAGCGCAATACGTCTTTTGATTTGTTAAAATATCGTACTAGTTAACGAAACCGCAAAATTACATGCTGTTAGATATACAGATATACAACGTCTCTATTTATTCACACACTGAATAAATAGAGACGTTCGGGTGGGTTATTTTATTAAGAATGTATTACATTCATATTACGTACCCGCGTTTCAAAACAGCGCAATACGTCTTTTGATTTGTTAAAATATCGTACTAGTTAACGAAACCGCAAAATTACATGCTGTTAGATATACAGATATACAACGTCTCTATTTATTCACACACTGAATAAATAGAGACGTTCGGGTGGGTTATTTTATTAAGAATGTATTACATTCATATTACGTACCCGCGTTTCAAAACAGCGCAATACGTCTTTTGATTTTTTAAAATATCGTACTAGTTAACGAAACCGCAAAATTACATGCTGTTAGATATACAGATATACAACGTCTCTATTTATTCACACACTGAATAAATAGAGACGTTCGGGTGGGTTATTTTATTAAGAATGTATTATATTCATATTACGTACCCGCGTTTCAAAACAGCGCAATACGTCTTTTGATTTGTTAAAATATCGTACTAGTTAACGAAACCGCAAAATTACATGCTGTTAGATATACAGATATACAACGTCTCTATTTATTCACACACTGAATAAATAGAGACGTTCGAGTGGGTTATTTTATTAAGAATGTATTACATTCATATTACGTACCCGCGTTTCAAAACAGCGCAATACGTCTTTGATTTGTTAAAATATCGTACTAGTTAACGAAACCGCAAAATTACATGCTGTTAGATATGTTAGATATAATGCTCTCTATTTATTCACACACTGAATAAATAGAGACGTCTGGGTGGGGTTATTTTATTAAGAATGTATTATATTCATATTACGTACCCGCGTTTCAAAAACAGCGCAATACGTCTTTTGATTTTAAAATATCGTACTAGTTAACGAAACCGCAAAATTATATGATATAACGTCTTCTATTTATTCACACACTGAATAAATAGAGACGTTCGGGTGGGTTATTTTATTAAGAATGTATTACATTCATATTACGTACCCGCGTTTCAAAACAGCGCAATACGTCTTTTGATTTTTTAAAATATCGTACTAGTTAACGAAACCGCAAAATTACATGCTGTTAGATATACAGATATACAACGTCTCTATTTATTCACACACTGAATAAATAGAGACGTTCGGGTGGGTTATTTCATTAAGAATGTATTATATTCATATTACGTACCCGCGTTTCAAAACAGCGCAATACGTCTTTTGATTTGTTAAAATATCGTACTAGTTAACGAAACCGCAAAATTACATGCTGTTAGATATACAGATATACAACGTCTCTATTTATGCACACACTGAATAAATAGAGACGTTCGGGTGGGTTATTTTATTAAGAATGTATTACATTCATATTACGCCCGCGTTTCAAACAGCGCAATACGTCTTTTGATTTGTTAAAATATCGTACTAGTTAACGAAGCAAAATTATGCTGTTAGATATAGATATAACGTCTCTATTTATTCACACACTGAATAAATAGAGACGTTCGGGTGGGTTATTTTATTAAGAATGTATTATATTCATATTACGTACCCGCGTTTCAAAACAGCGCAATACGTCTTTTGATTTGTTAAAATATCGTACTAGTTAACGAAACCGCAAAATTACATGCTGTTAGATATACAGATATACAACGTCTCTATTTATTCACACACTGAATAAATAGAGACGTTCGGGTGGGTTATTTTATTAAGAATGTATTATATTCATATTACGTACCCGCGTTTCAAAACAGCGCAATACGTCTTTTGATTTGTTAAAATATCGTACTAGTTAACGAAACCGCAAAAAAATCATAATAAAATTATTGCACATAAACTTTGTAAATGTCAGAATAATAATCATAACACAGTTATTGATATGTGTCAATCAGAACACAATTATTGGTAGGTGTGTTAAAAAGTTGTTAACGTGAAATATGTTGGAGTTTCTCATTGTTCTGATATACTATTGGGAACCCAGTATAAGAGGTTTGTTTATTTTGAGAACAAAAAACAATTTCCCTTATAATATTTTAAAAATATTCCTCTGTAACGCTTATTTAGGCGCTCACGCATTTCCCTTTGATTGTGAAAAAAATTCACATATGAACCTGTTTGCTAATTTTGTTTATTCTTCTCTCCGGAATGAAAATCGAGGAAACTTTTAAAATTATTACACTTTCAGAAAATAATGGAAAATTGTGAAATGTTTTTTAGAGTGAAATTGTCAGTTATTTTTTAAAAATAATTCCTCATAAATTTAGATTTTACTTTCATGAATTTATGAAATGTAATGCTTTTTTTTCAAATAAAGACAAACATTCCCGGACTACGGATGACCTGAAAATATTTGAAAATCTCCTACTACCATCCACTTACTGTGGATAATGTTGCTTGTATCGTGGAGGAGGACTTAGCCAGCCGAGGAATTGAACTCACGACCCCTGGGTCGTGAGTTCAATTCCTGGTCTAAATTTACCGGCTTTATAGATTTAATTTCAAGGACATAATCTAGTATGTATTCAATTATACACCTTGTGTTGGAATTTGTTGTGTATTGGGATTTTTCAGATTCACACAGTTGACTTTCATAGCGGTTTCAATCAAACAGCAATCTAGATTTAAATGTATTAAATAGTTAATGTCATAATTTGAAGAACATATGAGTTGTTTAATGCTGTTTATAATCCAAGTAAGGTATATAGAATCATATTAAATAATACGGTAAAAACTTCTGGCGACTGCCGCCGATGTCTAACCAATTAGCCTTCCAACACGCATTAGAATATAATTACTTAACGCATGTTGCAAATAATATTAACAGATTTTAGTCGGTAGGTGTATTACGTGAGTGGTCACAATTAAACGATTTACGAAGTTATTCGTGCATACATTGAAAGCTCGAACGTAGGATGAATCCGTCCTTATCGTGACGCATTTATTCCATTGTTTGGGAAACGGCTCCTACTCGGTTAACAGAGATTGAAACTCTATCATTGGAAATCCCACATCCTGTATTCATAACTTTTTTCATTGCATATCAATCAATAGCTATATCCTATAACACTTTAATAGCTAGGTATAAACTATAAAGCACTGTTTATTTACGAGTATACCTATAATAAAACAATTACGTGTTGACGATGCTAACATTGAAGCCGGTGGCGTCGCAACCATTGGGGATGTCAGTGCAAAATAAATCCCTAGGCTTTATTTGGAACAATGAATTATTATGTGAATTTTCTTATTAAATTAATTTACCTAACAAATCAAAAACAATAAGCAATTTTCATGGGCAATTATTTCCCGCAAATCTGACAATACAGCTTTAACTGGCGGCAGATCGATCAACTGGAATTATCTAGATATTTTATAGGTTTTCAAAATCCACGAATACAAATACCTTGAGAATAATAATAATGAATAATCACAAAAGAGATCATGTGTGGAGAAACCCAAACCCAATTGAAAACATTTTGAAAGCCGAATGTTTAGTTTTCTTTCTAGCCGCCTGAAAAGTTCATCATTGTGAAACGATAATCAATCAATCACCGGCTGTCAAGAAACTGTCAGTTTCAAAAGTCCCTTCTGTTCGGTTTTGGATTAAATTTCATTCTCATAATGGAATAAGTAGATTGGTTTAATGCACCCTTTTTAGCATATTTTTAAATGCATATTACTATGAAAACCTCATATCTGTATTATTATAATATTATAAGTCAGCAAAAAATCGTATCAAATAAAATAAATAACAAGAAAGAAAATGAAAAAAATAATATAAATTAATGAACAAGAAATTTAAAATGTCATTCGTTTGAAAAAATATTCATGTTTGGGTAGCATTGCTTCACCTTCGATTTAGAGATTCATAACTTTGATCTTCTATTGAATCATAGAATTCTTCATACTTCATGAAAAGAGTTTAAAGTAGTAGTATTAAAACTTGTTATTCTCATAACAATATAAAAATCTTATTGAATACATTTATTATGTATGTAAAGTAGCTCCAAAGCGTATCTGAAAATATTAAAGTTAATTAAGTCTATATACAAATGCATTTAATAAATATACAGTATTTTGTTCCTTCTGTAAAGTTGTAAAAATGTACTTAGATTTACTAATTAAGATGGCAATAGGTAATTATTAAATTCCACGACGAATTAGTAAAATATATTTTTGAAAACATTTTATATTACTGGTTTTGATGTCGAACATGTCCTAATTTTCATAGTACGTATTAATATACAATGTTATTACGTTTTTACTCCACAGCTCTGAAGTGATAGGATATTTCAATTATGGAGTTTATTCTACGGTAGCTTCAGCGAAGTGGTTTAAATTGAAAATATAAAAAAAATCGCGGTGCTCAGAAAATCTTGAATTATTCAGTCTCCAAAATAAATCATCAACTCCGTTGAAGACGACGCAGGAAAGAGGAAGATCAATGAAAATTTAATATGAATCCAACACATAGCCACAATAAATTAAGAGGGGAAAAGCTGTATCTTGGCAACATCATCGACATTTAAATATACTATTTTCGTAGATTGAGGAACAGAAATGTCACGAATGATGAAATGCGAAATTGAACTTCCTTGGACAGCCCTTCTCTCTTCCATGCTGCAGAAAACTGTGACTTATTAAAAAGAAGGGCCAAAGGAAGAAAAGGGAACCTATATTACTGTACCTGCTCTCAACACAGGATTTCCTAGCGAGACAGGTACAGGGCATCACCCTTATACTAATGTATTTTTTTTAAATTATAGATATATATAATACAAATGTATTTTGATTAATATATTTATGCATAATGATTAAAACACGTGTTCAGGAATACATGTTCCAGTACTTAAACATTATTTAAAAAAAACATTTTTAATCATTCTTAAGGCGCTTTGTTCTTTTGTGAAAGTTTATTTGATATTTCCTAAAATAATTACTCTCTGCAGGGTATACAGGTACATTAAATATAAATATTTGTTCGAAGATGTTGAAGGAGAATTTAGTAACATAAATACAAGCAAGAATTAATTACGTTCTCCATTTATTCCTCCCTTCCCATAGAATGTCTCAACATTTAATTATCTTCCCTCTTCGTGGTGTGAATGTTTACGTCATAAATTATAGAACTTCCGGCCATGTTTCTCCTCGAAAAACGTTTGTTCTGTATAACAAGAGAGTAATGGGGATGAAGCGTGAAGGAAATAATTATTTGGTGCGCGTTTTACAATTCCTTTATATGTTTGAATTATTTCTAAATACCCACATTGATAAATTTCGTCTGAAATTACAATAAAGGATAGAATGGTAATAATATTAGTTAAGAACTATAGCGCAGTTTTGTGAAGGTTTACCTCAAGTGTGGTTTACACTAACTAACCTAACCTAATATAATTAGAAAATAATAGGTGCATGCAAATAAAGCAAAGCAAATAAAACAAATCAAATAAGGCAAATAAAACAAAGGACGGAGTCATTCACCAAAAAAAGGAATCTTCAGTCCCAAGATGATGAACTATTCAGAATATACAGATAATTTTTTTATAAATGAAAAACTGACACCAATTAACAAGCAGCTCCTCTGGTTGGCTAAGTCCACGAAATCACTCGGATACAAATACATTTGGACGAAGGACGGGCATGTACTACTTAGACAAAATGAAGACTCCCCAGTATTCTGGATAAACGACTCAAACGATATACCACTCCAGTAAATATGATCTACGACAAGGATGCTTAAGGAGAAAATTAATAATTTCCTTATGAAAATAGATTTCACTACAGAACATTCGGTCATGCACAGATTTGGGCTCCAGTTCTTGTGTAACCTGGTTTGGAGATTCAACTGTAAATAATTTATGTCATCAAATAATAGGACGTAAGTGTCCAAACGCATCGTCTTTAAACACACACAAATGTTGTAAAACCTGGACAACAACCAAAGACATAAACCTTTTCTTGCTATAGTAGTATATTTCCCCCATTTTATGATTCTTATTTAATTTAATTTTTTATTTAACTTATCTTCACATGGTTTTTTCTCACAACATCAAAAATTATTAAAAAAAAGCAAAATTTTTTATATTTTATTTTATCTCATTTTATATTACAATCTTATTAGTTAGTATTATATAGTAATTACATTTAAGTAAAAACTCGCTTATATGAGTAAATACATATAAACAAATATTAAAATAATACTAATTCCAAAAAAAAAACCATTTTTCTACTGCCACTAACTAACACAAGTATATCCACGCACTGGTCTTGCCTATGTGGGATATACAATATACATAAATTTATATATATTAAAAAAAACTACGATTTAAAATATTCATGAGCAGCAGACTCGCTTACATGAACATTTAAGATATTATGTAACAATTTAGTATAAGCCAAGTGTATAAATAATCAAATATAAAGTAGATACAAATACAAGGAAATATTTAATGACATTACGGACATGGTTTTCATTAGATACTAAGGGCATTGAATAATAAGGATATACGTGGGATTTAAAAACAAAATTTACTTTTAAGACCCGCTTCAACTCTGCTAAATTCCGGATGTTAATTACGGACATACGAACATACCGACGTGATACCTAGCAAATATTGACCTGATACCACTGATACCTAGAAAGTATCGAAATTGAATGAATTTAATCCCTTTGCTGCATATTGTTTGATGTTAATTATACCGTGTTATATTAAAGGATCGAAAAAAATTCAGGTAACAACTGCTTTAAAAAACGGTTATTAACATATTTTTAAACGGATAGCCGGTAAATGCATAATATTTAGCTACCGTCATAAAACATTTCTCTCTCTCATCTTTAAAAAATTATATTTGATAACCCCAATAGACTTTTTGTTAAATTCTCAGTGCGAAAAGAGCTGACATTTGAACAACATAAATCCTAACAGTTCAATAGACATTACTCGAATGCTACCCAGTAAAACCTCACTCACAAAGAGAGTTTTATTAGCGCGATGCGTTATCGTTTGCCATTCCGGTTTTTTATTGAGTCTGACAATAGTTCAAATATTTACCTATTTTTTTTTTACCTTAGTGGCTGCCAAAAACTGTACCTAGATACCATAATTACGTACAGCCACCAGTTTCAATGACTCTCGTTACGCAATTTTCACACTTACTCAATTGTACAAATAATACGAGTATGTAATAAAATTTTTCTCATGTAATATATACTTTTTAGATTTACGCTGAATTGCGATTTGAATTACAGAAAGGATATTCATATGAGTATTAAATAATGAAATATAAAAAATAAAACTAAATGAGGAAGAAAAAACATTTTTTTTTTTAATAATACGTATTAATTTTTTTATTGTAAAAAAATCACGCTTTGGACAATGGTATCAAATCCACGTGTTTGTGTGTGTGTGTTTTTTTTCCAAAATATAATTATTTGAATTTTTTTTTAATATTTCTTCAATAAGTTTATAACTGTTTTGTGGTGTAAGTGGTATCAATGAAAATAATAAGAAATTCTTTATTTATACCGCTGTACATATCAATATGTTTCGGAAGCGAAGCAATTTTGTTGTAAAAAAAATCATTAATTTATATTATATTTAGATTTGAATAGAAAAAGAAAACTAATTTCAACATATTGACAAATCACACCCCTCACATCCTCGAAAAAACAATAAAAAACAAAATTCATACTCGGAAGGTTAAAAGTTAAACAACACGTTTGTGGTTAAAAAAAACTATCCTTTTTGTAACCATGTGCCAAGTTCGTCAATCCACTCAGGGTCAAAAATTTGACCCCTTGTGAATAAGGCTCGACTTGTAGATATAGCGGTGTTTATTCTGTTATATTTGTACTAGGCATGATGTGAAAGTCCCCCTACTTTCCATATATGGTACTGGCACGAGAAGGGCAAGATACATAATAATATAAGTGTGTGTAATAATATTACTTGGACGGTTTAACATTACAATATGCTTTCGCATTACAATAATTTAAGGTGCTTTAGATGCCAAGTAGTTTGGGACAATGTTTTATGGAGACAGTAACAGTAACAGTACTTGTGGCTGCTAAGACCGTGAAGTTCGCTGTACGTTACTAACTAACTGCGTGGATCTACAAGCCGAGGACCATGAACTACAGAGTGGCCAGATTAGAATGAAAACTCCACCGACAAATGAAAATATCTAAACATATTCTTAAGTTTTATTCATGGGATACAATATTTAATATACATGGGATACAATCTCTTCGAGAATACATTTGGTTTACAATGATGTGACGTTTCAAGAAACATGGCATATTTTCGTTTGTTGTTTTGCATACGATAGTTACATTTGTTGAATGTCCTTGCAGTAGCCATTCCAGAAAGCTTAATGCTTAGTGCCCACGATTTTCATTCGATATTCTATTGATTTTTCACCAAGCGATGTGCTTATCGATATTGAACTTTTATGGGATTATCATATACTAAATCAACTTAATATTTAAAAATACAGAATTTGAGTTAAAATAATGTTATAAGGATTTAACAAAAACATTCCTACTTCAAGAATATGGCAGTTTTTAGGTTTATTATGAAAGTCCGCTTAGTATATATTTTACTGTTAATAATATTTTTCACATTATCGGAAAAGCTTTCTTGAAATAGTTAACAAAATTATCAGTTTCAAAAATCCAGATATGTATTAGCTGTTTTTAAACTCAACAGTTTATATTCGGGAGGTTTCGAAATTGGGGAAGTTTATATGAAACCACAGAATATTTTATTTATTTTTTTACTTTTTTTTATTTCTTATAATTAAAATTTTAAGTATTTTACAATTTGTTTATTTTAGGATTATTTTTGGTCATGTATACCTCATCATAAAAGAGGAGTTCTTGTATCTGATAAGGGAGCCACGATTCTTACCTTGGTAGGTAGGTATTATATTTCATTTGTTTCTATTTATAAAATGTTTCGTTTAAAATATTTACGTACGTAATTTTTTTTTTTAAAGAAGAGTTCAATTTTAATTATATGTTCTGATTGGTCATTAATACAGCGCATTTCAGTGAATAAACACACATATATTATATTACTCAAACAATTAGCTGTCCTAACTAAACTAAACATATACGTGTGTTCCAAAAGAAAAGGTGAATTTTGAATTTTCGCGGGCTGTGTACATTCGATTATCGATTTTTTTTGTTATGTTGGTACCCATATGTTTATCATATGTTAGAATTATCAGCCATTTTGGATCAGTGGTTTGTTTTTGACAACTGGAAAGGTTAGTCACATTTTTGTGTGTTCTTCGATTTTTTACTTTTGAAAAAATGGATCAAAGAATATGTATTAAATTTTGCGTTAAAAATGGAATAAAGTGCTTCAACGTACTTAAAATGTTGACTGTGGCATTCGGCGAGTCTACTTTGTCTCAAAAAAGTGTTTATAAGAGGTACAAGCGCTTTACAGAAGGCCGAGAAGATGTTAATGACAATGAGCGTCCTGGAGTTGCAACCACGTCAAACAAACGAAGAAAACATCGAAACAGTGAAGAAAATGGTTTTGGAAAATCGTCAAATCAGTATTAGGGAAGTTGCAGAGGATGTTGGCATATCAATCGGCTTATGCCATGCAATTTTCTCGGATGTTTTGGGCATGAAACGTGTGGCAGCGAAGTTTGTTCCGAAATTGCTAAATTTTGAGCAAAAGCAACGTCGCATTAGTATCGCTCAGGAGTTGTTGATTGATTTGCTCAAAAGGGTAATAACTGGTAATGAAACGTGGGTATACGGTTATGACGTCGAAACCAAGGCCCAACCATCCCAATGGAAGCGGCCAGAAGAGCCAAGACCGAAAAAAGCACGCCAAGTTCTATCAAATGTGAAGGTTTTGCTCACTGTTTTCTTCGATTACAATGGCGTGGGTGCATAATGAGTTCTTGCCCACAGGTCGTACGGTTAATAAGGAATACTACAAGGAAGTTATGCAACGTTTGCGTGAAGCAGTGCGGCTCAAACTATCGGAATTGTGGAAAAAATCATGGATTTTGCATCACGATAATGCACCAGCTCACACATCAATGCTTGTTCGTGATTATTTGGCCAAAAACAACACCGTAATCATGCCTCAACCACCGTATTCACCAGATTTGGCTCCCTGCGACTTTTTCCTATTCCTGAAACTGAAGAGACCAATAAAAGGAAAGCGTTTTGCCACAATTGATGAGATAAAGTCAGAATCGAAGAACGAGCTGATGGCCATACCGAAAAGCGCATTCCAGAAGTGCTTGGAGGATTGGAAGAAACGCTGGCATAAGTGCATTATATCTGAGGGGGATTACTTTGAAGGGGAGAAAATGGATATTGATGAATAAATAAATACTTTTCGAAAAAAATCGAAATTCACCTTTTCTTTTGAACACACCTCGTACATGGGTTGTTCTTCAGCTATGGATATATATAAATGTTAATTCAATTACAAAACCATAAATAGGCTAATTATAGTAACATTATGATAATTAATTTATTTGGAACCAGTTAAAAATTATATTTTACTATGTTAAAACTGATAATGTGTTGCAGAAACGAAGAGAGACTTTTCCAACGACAAGATTGAACCCTTTTATACGAATTAGTATGCACGTAACAGAAATAAGTCGAACGGAACAACTAAAAAGTTAATTAAATAAAGTTAGTAGTTATTGGAACCACATCTTTTCAGACAATCGTATCGATAAATTGAATAAATTCACCTGTAAATTGCTTAGCTAGGCTAGCCGGTTAGTACTTACCTAAAGTCATTAAATAAATAAAAAATTAAAAAATTCAATTAAAAATTCACGCATCGGTGGGCAAATGCGTCCACAGCCCGCAACAGTGTAAATAACCAAAGTGTAAAAAAAAAAACGTTAATATTTATTAAAAGCTTCTTACGCTTTTTAAGGTAGTTTTATAGATATTTTAGAGTCCTAAAATTCATTTTATGAATACTTTCCAGTCCTAAAAATTAATACCAACAATTCAAAAAATACCAACTCTTCTTGTGCCACCAATCATCCAATAAATGTAACATCAATAGAAAAGGAGCAACAAATAACCATGTAAAACTATCATTTCTATAAATAAATTTTTCTAATAAAACTGTGTTCATCTGAAGCGACCTGCCAGGTAAGTATGTTTTTCTGTATCTGTACATAATTAGTTAAGAAATATTTGTACAGCGCCCTTGAGGTGATTTTTCACAAAAACGGCGCTATACAAATCATCCAACTATTATTATTATATATGCGCTATGCACAAAAATCTTGTCTTAAGTTTTTAAGAACTTCAGTTTATCAATTAATTATTATTATTATTATTATTATTTTTATCCATGATGTGAATACGTTCAACCTGTAGCAAGTAGTTGTTGTACTACCTAGTTTTCAGAGCCAAACTTTCTCATTGTTCGTGTTGTTACATTCAATATGTAGTACTAAACAAAGAATTTAATTAGTTTTCCGTATCAAACCATATGGTTGAAAAAGAACGCATACTAAGGATGTACTGAGATTCAACTGGTAGCGATTAGTTTTAGTACCGGACTAGTTTTTCTCCCTAAACGTTCTCACTAATGACGTGGTAACCATCACTGTGCAGTTTTAAATTAAATGTTTTTTAATCAACTCTATTTTCAGGACTAAACCTCCTCATTCACTGCATTATCTACATTCAGCACGTAGTTATTGGTTTGAGTATCAGTCTAGTTTTCCGCACCCAACCCCACTAACGACGTTAGTTTTAATTTTTATTCTCGACCTTTTCGTTTTCTGTACATTTTGTAGGTACATTCGAAGGATAGTTTTTAATTAAAGTACCAATCATGTTTTTCGGACCCAATTTTCTCTCCCACGACGTAGTTACATTAAATCTATAGTTTTTACTTTTTATTTAGTTCCCAGCTTTTCGTTTAGGTATATACATACTGCCGGTAGGTTTTAGATTTAATGGTAAATATGTTTCGCGGTTCCAAATTTATCATTAATAACATTCTTACATTTGTCTCAAAAACCTTCCTTGTACAAGATAAAATAAAAATGTTTAAAGCATAACGGATTTAGCTTATTAGTGTATCCTATTTCTTACATTCAATAAGCAGTCGCAAGTAAAAGTATCTACCGCTTGACACGGTTAACTTTGCAGGATGCCAAAGTAGAAACAAACGAAGGAACCAATTTTTAAAGTCATAGCTTTTTTTTCACAAAATCTACACCAGCAACACCACCTATTTTAAAGTTATCCATGTCAGGGTGGGTGTACCTCATTTGTCCCGCTTAGCTTTCTCACTCATAACGTTGCACGTCATTACTTTCAACCTGCAGCTTTAGTTTTAATTCATAGCTAGTTTTCCGCATCGTACTTTATCATTAACGATGCGATTACTGCCAATCTAAAGTTGAAATCACGAAAAAATTTGGAAACGAAAAACCAGGCAGGTTGTTTTTCGTATCCAAATGTTTTATTCATTGAATGATTACATTGATTTTTTTTAGTTTTCAGGACTAACGCCCCCCATTAACCATGCCACACACTCGAACGGTTAATTGAAGCGCTACGCTTTAATCGTGCGAGGTTAGTAATTAATTGGGGAAATTTTGCCAGCCGGACCAAGACAGTGCAGACAGGATATTAATGCGTATTGACAGTTAACTAACCCACTCTACCCACTCTGTTCATACCGCCCCTGTCTAATGCCCCCCATTAGCCGCAAATGTCAACACAATGAAAGGGGTGAAATCGCTAAATGAAGCAAAAGCCCGAAGGATGGTACCTACTACATTTTGACTTAATAATGTTTTACTACTGATGTAGGTATTAATTTATTAATTATGAACAGGTTTCATACACTTTTTCTTATGGAACAACCAAAACGTATTTTGCAAATAATTTCGTGTCTTGCTTTTTTTTAGAGATTAATGAATGTCACCAATATATTGAGCACATGATGGAAATAGCGTTGCGAGATGAAAATAGCTGCATTGCGGTAGAAAAATCTTATAAAATAAATAGTATAGAGTTATGTACAATATATAGCACCCTTAAAGTGAAAAATCGCTTCTAAAGCGGTCATCAAACCGAGGTATGTATGTACATATGTGGAATAAAAAATTGATTTTGTAGCGCGTGGGTTTTAATTGCCAATACACTATTTCCTTCTCCCCGTAGGGCGCTCTCAATCTCACGGGTAACAGAGATATCGGACACAGGCGGCCGACCATCCCTTGCGCCGTTGACCTGAGACAAAGCCTTTATAAGCCGAAACTCACCATTATAATACACAGTAAGCTGCCGGTCCTGACGGCATCTCTAATAAAGTTCTCAAAAGTCTTCCTCTAAAGGGCATCTGCGCTTTAACTGCCATCTGCAATGCGTCCCTCAGACTTCGTCGTTTTCCTAAAGAGTTTAAACAACCAAAGTTAATTTACTTCCCAAACCAGGCAAAGACCCTATACTAACAGGGAACCATCGTCCAATTTCACTCCTTCCTTGCCTAGGTAAAGTTTTAGAGAAAATCATACTCACCAGATTAAATTCATTTGTTCATGATAACAAAAGTCTGCCCGATTTTCAACATTGCTTTCGAGCAGGCCATTCGACCTACCACCAATTACTCCGCGTAGTTTAACATATAACAGACGGTTTCAATACTAACAAAAAAACGATGCTTCTTTCGCTCGACGTAAGCAAAGCTTTCGATAAAGTCTGGCATAATGGCCTACTTTATAAGATGTACATCCTAGGTTTTCCCATTAAAATCATTCAAATGGTTTACAGTTACCTCACGGATCGAACCTTCAAAGTCAAAATAGATGAAATATTCTCATCATTAAGTACTCTTTTAGCAGGAGTACCTCAAGGTGGGCAAATATCTCCCACTGTATACAATATATATTCAAGTGACATTCCAAAACCATTAGATCACAACAATAAAATAACACAATTTGCAGACGATAAAAATATAATGCGAAGTTCTACTGTCGAGGCAATTGCTACACGGTGCGTTTAGCTCCAAGCCACACTAGTTGAAAACTGGTCTAAAACATGGCGAATTTCTATTAACCCCACAATAAGCGTGGCTACCGTCTTCTCGCGATGAATAGCTAAACGCCCCCCTAATATAATACTCTTTGGGGAAAAGGTCCCATGGGAAAAATCAGTCAAATACCTAGGATTAATACTAGATTCTAAATTAACGTGGGAAAAACACATAAACGAAAAAATAAAATCAGCTAATAAAGCAATAGCCGCTCTATACCCCATGCTAGGCAGAAATAGTCGCTTATCAACAGACAATAAATTACTCCTATACAAGACGACCATAAGGACGGGCTTTACTTACGCTGCTCCCATTTGGGGATACGCAGGTCACCAACACATCAAAAAACTACAAACCCTGCAAAACAAATCCATTCGATTAGCATTGAATGCGCCTAAGTGGATCAGGGTTAACACTCTACACAATGACCCAAACATTCTTATGATAAAGGATCTTATAGTAACACATTCTGAAAAGTTTTATGCCGGTCTAGCCGGTCATTAAAACCCATCAATAAACACTCTCGCTAAATACAGCGAGAATGAAATATTTAAATACAAGAAACATAAATCAATCCTCCGTAAGGTATAAAATCCTGCCCCTAAAATTGCAATATAGTTATTAAATTTCAATTCATCCACTCACCACCAACAATAAACATTTAAAAGTAAAGAATCATTAGATAATCATTTTTAATTATTCTAGAGTCAGAAAAATTTTAATTTAGGAACTCTGTATATCAATCAAATCAAAACATAATACACAGTTCTCCTGTCCGTTCACTTTGGCTAGTACCATCCCTCAGCTCCACGCGGCCCTCTGAGGACAGCTATCTACTGCCATTGCAGTGCCTAACTTGAAGACTACCTAGTCTTGCTAAGGCGCGCTCCTCTTCTTGGCTAACTGTGCTGCGCACAGCCCTTGAGAGGCAGTAATCCGTCCACAGCAAACAGACCTAGGCTAGTTCCCTCCCCCAGATGGCTACCCGTGCTCCACACGGCCCTCTGAGGACAGCTATCTACTGCCATTGCAGTGCCTAACTTGAAGACTACCTAGTCTCGCTAAGGCGCGCTCCTCTTCTTGGCTAACTGTGCTGCGCACAGCCCTTGAGAGGCAGTAATCCGTCCACAGCAAACAGACCTAGGCTAGTTCCCTCCCCCAGATGGCTACCCGTGCTCCACACGGCCCTTTGAGGACAGCTATCTACTGCCATTGCAGTGCCTAACTTGAAGACTACCTAGTCTCGCTAAGGCGCGCTCCTCTTCTTGGCTAACTGTGCTGCGAACAGCGATTGAGAAATAGTAATCCCACAGCAAACAGACCTAGGCTAATTTGGAACAGTTGTACCGCGACTCGATCCTACTTTTGTTATTCCCAATTTTTATCCCGCAAGGATCCCGTATAGATCCATGGAAGGTCACTATCAAAATAATCCACGAAATACTCGTACAAATGCGTATATATGAGAACGGGTCGCTTCTACGATTCGTTCTTGTGCTCAACAGCTCGGCTGTGGAATGATCTGCCGGCCACTGTGTTTCCTCCATCCTATAACATGGGACTCTTCAAGACCCAAGTTCACTCCTTCCTATCCTCTAAAAGACCCTCCACATAGCATCCAGACGGTATAGGCCTTGAGGGAAATTATTTCCCTCAGGGTCTCCTGTGTGGAGTTACTGTAAAAAAAATATATATATTTTATTCGCAAAATTTAAACATACCGAGATAATAGATTCCCCCAATCACCACGTGCCCCATCGGAGTATCAACATAAACTCTTGCTTAGCTTATCAGACTTGGTCGCGATAATTACAAAAACTTGTTTTCATTATTTTTCGCTAAGATTAAATGGTTTTATTTAATAACACCGTCGAAAACGTCAACCGCAAACCGCAACAGCTAAGCCGACAATAATAAACGACCTTACAATATTTTCAAAAAAGAATTATAATCACTGCTCAATTTGTTAACATAAAATGAATATTGTAGGTATATAGTATTTATCTTTTATACATGTATATTTGTATGTTGTATTGTATGTTGTATTTTATACTTTATATACGGCACAACATGTGTCATTAATATAAAGGTGTGAAAAGTGTAAATACAACAACAATAACAACTTTGTGGCTTGATATTATAATTCAAATGAAAAAAGTCACTTAATTTTATTTATTTATATATATTTCTGCATTCGACCGGTTTTGGTTGGACTCAAACTTCTTCAGAAATGTACACATATAAACTAAAAATAAAATACAGAGATATCATAATGGAGAGAGAGAAAGTGTGGGAAAGAGACAGTACGTTAGGGTAGAACAGGACAGAGCATCAGAGGGCTGGCGGTAAAGGGGTAGGTAGAGTGGTAGAGGGAGGGGAGGGGAAAAAAGGGAACATCCTTAAAATCGGACTTTGGGCTAAATCTAATTGTTTATTTAAAATTTGGCAATTATTATTATTATTTGTTTTTGATATTTCTAATGCTTCTAAGTTATTAAGGTGCAAACCTATTCCATTTTTATGTATTATTTGTACTCCTGTATTTTTATCATAAATATGGTTAGTATTAATTAAATGTTAGGCAAATTCTGAAAAACCTATATTGGTTAAACATATAATGTGTTCTTTGACTCCAATGTTTACGTTTCTCGCGGTTTTACCTATATAAATTGCCGGGCAATCGTTACAATTAAGTTTATAGATGCCAGAATGGCTTAATGTCTCTTCTTTATCTTTACAATTAATTAAAAGTTTGTACAAACTTTTCTATACTTGTTAAAATATATAAATATATAGTATAAAAAAATGTAAAGTATAAATACCAAACAGAATTAAATGAATATATATATATTTTTTATATAGGCCTGGTAATTTAAAACAACATACTGGTACATAAAATAGAGTTATTGATGTAACCTAATCTATTGATACTTCATATTGCAGACAAACTTTGTATATTTTACATATTATCGTTTGTATGATAACAGACCACTGGCACCATAATATATGTTAATCAATTGAAATCGCCATTAAAAATGCTTTACTGACATAACTGACATGACTATACAACCCTTGTTAATTATCTAAATCTTTCCAAACGCTGCTATATCATACCTATCCTAGTCCAACATTGTATAACTCCGAATAACTCCGCCTTACCAACCCTTATTCTGACAAACCTTACCTTATCTAATTTAACTCTACTAGCCCTACCAAATACGGTTGAAGGTTCTATGCACTGAGCAGAACATTTCTAGTAGTGTGGTCTGTATCGATTTGATATAAAACTGATATTACCGGTTTACATAGACCTTTCGATTCCTAGGCCCCAGATAGTCCGAAGCAATTGTCTTCATGAAAGAATTTCGGTATTTTGATTAATGTCACCAGGAATAAGAGGAAAATGGGCTTACTTCACAACACACTTCTATCGGCTTATCTCTTCAGTGGTTGAATGTAATATATTGTTCGAACTCATCCAAGCGAGCTACTTTCCAAGAATGCTTCCCATGTTGTGATTCTTTACGGTTACATGGCGAAATTACACAGGCATGAATTTCACCAAAATTACACACGGACTAAAATTACAGTGATTTTCATATATCCATGTACAATATGCGAAGAAAAAATAACACAATATTTTTTGTACACCATTGAAACATGCTTTATATATAATATTTATAAAAACTTTTCACACATAGCGTGTGACGTTTGAATAACTACCTGTTCAACTAACTTGAAAAAATAGGTACTCACTTAACAAAAAAAAATCACAATTCTTATTTTCAAATACGCCGAAACACTAAATAAGGAACTCCAGTGAAAAATATAACGCTTTAAAAATACATATTCGTATAGATCAGCAAATGAAGATTCTGAATATATAACTTTTATTGTATATAATTACGTAGATTTTATAAATCATTATATAAAAGCGAATTAAAAACTGTACCCACAAAACACCACGTTCTATTGGTACCACTGCTTCTGACGTCAGACGCACAGTTTTCGAGCCAAACTATAACTATGTAAGGTTTTTTCCGGCTGTTTATTATGCTTATAGCTTATAATTTCACTTTTTAAAGAGTTCATTTCGCTCGTAAAATCACTATGTTTGTTTATTGCGACTCCTTGAGAGTTTTTGCTTGAAAATTCAATATATTCATAGAAAATGTAACGAATTTATCTACATAATAATCTGTACCCCTTCCACAATACAACAATGTCATCGGCAGCAGTTTTTTGGTGATTATTTCTTCAGTTATTCTGGAAGCGGAGGATTTCTAATGACACCTCAAACCTATTATTTCTTACAATGCATATTATATTCATTTTATTTCAAGCCATTAAATGTACCTCAATGTTTCAAACCTATAAAAACAAGAATATTTCTCTCACTGCTGTCTACTTCTGTCACGGACTGTTTGTCAAGTCCGCAGATGCGCATGCGTCAGTTTTCTGCGCATGCGCGGAAAACTGACTGAGGATTATTAACGCAAGCGATTCTGATTTCCCTTTCATACATAATTCAAAGCATTAAAGGTTAAAATCGCATCCAAAAAATTATAGCCATGTTCTAAGAAAGCTCGAGGGCGGAATAGTTTTGTATCACGCCTGTTCTTTTGTGATATTACCTAATATTGATATATAAGTCTATTGATATTATGTTATTCGTCGTGGGTGTTCATAAGGCTTTTTCATATCATTTTTTCATTGATTGATTAATTCTTCTGTCATTTAATTTCGCATTATGAATTCTCCTGACACTCTTATGTTTTATGCGAATACCGCACAAGAGTCCTAACTGTCCGAAGCCAATGAGACTATGACATGCCTTATTGGGGTATGTTGTAAGGATAAAAGGTATGGGAGGGGAAGGCGATGAGGAAGAGGAAGGTAGAGAAGTACCGGGCTATTCAGATCTAAACACTAAATACGGCTAAAGCCATTTCAAGCATCTTTCACTTTGGAACGCACCATAAATATACTATATATATATATTATTTTTAACGAATTAATTGTAAAACGACGCAGATTAATTAAATCAAATTTACAGGCACACGCTGGAATTTACATTTATTTTTGCTGGATTGAACCCACAACCTTCGGGTTTATAGTCGAGATAATTTATTTTTTTTAGACCATTCTACAGTTTTTGTCGAGTTCGAATCCCGAATGACTAATTTTTCGGGATAAATCATTTAATACTATTTGAAGTAGACAAAATTTGCGTATAATTTGAAATCAAAATGGTCTCTGTAGACCTAATAGTGTCTGGGACATAACGGTTAAAAATTTCGTCATATTTTGTCATTTCTAGCTATTTTTAAAGTTTTTTTTCATTGTTGACACCACAGGAATAATTTTTATTGAAATATCGGCGATATCAAAGATTTATTAATATTAGATAACGATGAATATCGAATGAATCGAGCACGGTCAGTAACGCCAGTACTTATTATCGACATGATAGACTGTCTATTGTTAGTGATAAGATAGACAACATAATATACCACTAGTACCGTTATGCTATATGTTAAATATCCTACGGCACATTGTACATTACGTATATTATATTATGTTTTTAACTTCTAAAACAAAATTTGTTGCTACGCACTTCATTTTTTATACCGCGAACTCTGTCATATAATCATGTAAACTATTTCACTCTTATTACTATTATTTTAAGCATCTTCTTGTGACACTTTAGGAAACAGTAGTGTGTAAATATACAACCATCTGAGCGCAATATGTACACTCCGCTTCTCTAAACAAGCATTGCTTAAAAGATAAGTATAATATTGCAATGAATTAACTTGTACTAAATTTCAATAATGAAAAAAAGAGCATTGGGAAAAAACATTTGTACAGCGTCCTTTATGTGATTTTCGCCAAAATGGTGCTACAAAAATGATAAAAAATATTGTTATTATTATTAACACGTACCAAATAATTATTCAATAGATATGAATACCAAAATATCGTTTAATATCTCGGAACGGACAGAACGCTAATATCTGTGGACCCGGTATCGATATATCAGATATGCGGCGGTATCATAATATGCATTTCTGTTACCAACGTGTTTTATGGCCTAGTCTTCCAGTTTAGGTAAAAAGTTGGATTAAATGTGAGCTATGGACTTTCTTTGAACGCTGATAAATAGTTAATCAGTTGCAGATATGAATGTATTTTTACACGTTGGTACAATGCACCTACAATAGTAACGGGACGCTGATATTCTACAATGTTTCCTTCAATTAAAAGCAGTTAAATTTGAGTATAAAGTTATCTAAGTTTGGTATGGAATGCATACAATATCGATTACCGCCGATTGAACCGCCAATCCGACTGCTCGTGTGACGTCACACCCAACAAGCCATAGATTTCGTGCGTTTTGGAGGGCTTTAAAAAATTGAAACAAAAAAAACAAAAATTAAAAAAACGAAAATTAAATTAGGATGACAACATTTATAATTTTTTTTTAAAACGGACTGGAGTAGTTTATTAGGCAGGTGTTCCGTCAAATAAAACATTTTTTTTAAATGTGAAATTTAATCAGCACACACACGGTTAAACACAAACCTATAAAAAAACAATTTTTTTATGTGTAATTCATTCCATCTGTAATTTCGTCAGTACCTAATTTAGTCAGTACGTAATTTCGTCAGTACGTAATATTGGAACGTGAAATTAACGACTATGTAATTTCTTCCTGACAGAATTCTTTACATAACCTCTAAAAGTTTAATACCATTGTAAACATATATTTTTCCTGCGAGCATTTGTGCATCCATTTTTCTTTGAATGTTTTCAGTCGTCCTGCGTGTGTTTGGGGTAGTTGGAACATGGGTGGCTAATTAATAGGAGTAATAATAATACCGGACAGAGCTGCTGCCGTCTTTTGTATAAATACGAACCCTTCGCTGGAAAAGCCAGTTTATCTGTAATGAGTTTCAGCAGACATACTTTGTGGTCAATAATAACATTCGACTGGTTTTCCGTTGAATTCCGAGCAGGAAAAGCACATATGTTGCGATTTTCCACCGTAAGTTATGACCAAATATAATATTTTTATATCAACGGTTTTACTTACTGGGAGAAGAAACAAATTTTACAATGAATAACAGGAATGTGCTTCAGGTCTGATCAAAGAATGACTCTATGAGCATTTGCTGTAATTTTCAACTATTTATTTCTCTAGTGCCGCATAATTGCCTGGAGCCAGGGGAACTAATAATATCCCCATACGGAGAATGGTGTGAAGCTGAAGAAAGTGGAGAAGAAGTACCTGGCTATTCAGATATGGTAATTTATCATATCTAAAATATATTGTGAAATTACAATTTAAGTTTTTTTTAACTCTTTATGTGCCGCATATCTCTAAATTTTGTCCATGCCGTGATTTTGACCCCGCAACTTCTGGAAGTAGTCTTCAAGACTCAAGAATACATTTTTGGTTTAAAAAAAAACATTTTGCACCTAAGCAATAAAATTCTGTTGTCTTCCACGGTGTTAAAAGTGTTCACTAAGTTTGGAAACGTTTCAGTAATTCTATACTTGTCATCATTCTCAGTGGGTATATTGTTTATCCTGATGAGTGGAACTTTGCTTCTAAAACATGTAGATATTTACACATTGAAAACATTGGTTTAAACAAAGTAATTGTTATTAATTTATATCATTTATTATTCCAAAATTGTAATATTTATTCAATTTAATGAAGTGGTTTTATTACTACTACCAGTCAGTGTACTTTCTGGAAAAAAAAACATTTTCTTGGGATTATTTTACCAATTAATTGTCAAGTGCAATATAAACAGGCTATCGCGGCATAATTCGTGCGTTTGCGATAAGAATGCATTAAAATATTAGATAAGCAAATATTATTGAATAAAAATATATTTTGTTAATATTTTTCGGTTCGTAACATAATTATTTTCATACGTTGATAGCGAGAAAAAAAATTTAAATGACATTCTATGATATTCATTCGAAATTACCAATTTAGACCGAGGAAGGTAGGTATTTCTAAACCTTTTTAAATAGACAATAAGTGAGGGACCTACGATCATTTAAAAGGTTTTAAATAGCAAAACCAAGATGGCTCAAAGAAAGACGAATGTACGAGTATGTTTAAAAAAGCACACTGGTGCAAGTGCATGTTTTTTAATTTAACCAAACGGTGCTCAGAAATTAGTGGTATTGTTCAAAAGAAAAGGTGAATTTTGAATTTTCGGGGGCTGTGTAAATTCAATTATTGTTTTTTTTTGTTATCTTGGTAAACATATGTTTATCATATGTTAGCATTATCAGCCATTTTGGATTAGTGGTTTTTTTTGACAACTGGAAAGGTTAGTCACGTTTTTGTGTGTTCTTCGATTTTTTACTTTTGAAAAAAAATGGATCAAAGAAATGTATTAAATTTTGCGTTAAAAATAGAATAAAGTGCTCCAACGCACTTAAAATGTTGACTGTGGCATTTGGCGACTCTACTTTGTCTCAAAAAACTGTTTATCAGTGGTACAAGCGCTTTACAGAAGGCCGAGAAGATTTTAATGACGACGAGTGTCCTGGAGTTGCAACCACGTCAACAAACGAAGAAAACATCGAAACAATGAAGAAAATGGTTTTTAAAAATCGTCGAATCACTATTAGGGAAGTTGCAGAGGATGTTGGCATATCAATCGGCTCATGCCATGCAATTTTCTCGGATGTTTTGGGCATGAAACGTGTGGCAGCGAAGTTTGTTCCGAAATTGCTAAATTTTGAGCAAAAGCAACGTAGTAGTTATTCGAACCCTTTGTATCCATGATGTGAATACGTTCAACATGTAGTAAGTACTTGTTGTACTACCTAGTTTTCTACCCAGATTTTTATTTTTTTATTCTTAAAATTTAAAAACAAAAACATTAGCCACTCATCTCATTAGGACAGTCCTGTATCGAGGTGAGCGGCTTTACAATTTTAGTGAAACGATAAATAATAATAAGTAATAAATAAATATAGTAATAATAAATAATAAGTAAATAAAATTATGTAAATAATAATAGGTGGGTAAAAAAACAAAATAATAAGCAAATAGTAATAAGTAAGTAGGAATAAGTAATAGACTTTTGTCCATTTTTTAAATAAATTTAGATAACAAATTTCAATAACAAATAACAAATTAGATTGCTTGGTGATAGCAACACCAGTAATGAAAAAAATTGTCCCACTCCATTATGTCCATATTTTATTGCTATGCTAATAAGTGCAAAATTTTTGACATTTTTTTTCTCACAAAGTTATCTACAGCTCTATTTCAGTGTTTAAGACATCACAAAGTTTATATAGAGATCATATGGAGCGAAAAATTATTCCCTAAAAAATAACCTACGTGGCAGGTACTTCCATGTATTAACGAACAATTCGAAATAGAAAATCAGTAATTCGTTATTATTTTTAACGAAAATTTCTATTAGGATTTCGAATGGCTTTTGTTCGCTCTGATTGACCAAATAACTGATTTAGGTTTTTAATCAACGGGAATGTATATCTTATCTCCATTGTTTGTTTTAGAACAAGGGGCCCTTCGATGCGTAATATTAATTTTATATCTTGCTACCGGTATCTGCCACTGGGGTTATCGCCATCTGATACCTTTATCCTACTCCAATCAATTTTACTACAGCGGTGGGCGTTTTTTACTGATGAAATTTGTCACTAAATATCCCCGGTCTGTATTTTGTGGGGCGGTTTGAGGAAGGAGCCGTAGGAGACAATTTACTAACGCGAGTCTTGAAGAGGCCCGTTTTTTTATGTTATTATTATATTCATCTATACAATCTTAATGTAATAAAAGGGTTATGGTACTGTGCCTGTCTCACTGGGAGAACCTGCGTTGAGAGCAAACAAAGAGAAAAACGAAAAGAGTGCTGATAGTTCATTCAACTATCTTTGTACAGATTTACGTAAGAATCCTTAAATGCATCGTGTGATAGGACTACAACATGTCGTCTATGAATTTGTTTGGATTCAAAATATTAGCAGACTGCAGATTGTTTCAGAAAAAGAACCATAGAATGTTCAAAACATATGATTTTTTGTTGTTGAATATATTTTTAAAATTATTTAATGACCCTTTACATGATATATGGAATGTCGCACATTACACAATTTTCGAACCTTTTTGTAATTGTTTTTTTTGTGTGCCAGTAAGTGTTTTAAAATAAACATTAAACTTGACTCGTTAATTTTATAATTATTCTTGATGTTTTTCTATTGTCTATTTGTTATATATTTCATGATTATAATATTTTCCCGAAAAATATGCTTTTATGAAAAGAGTTAATGAAAGTGATCAAATTATTTTTCCAGTCATCTGAGCACACCCACAAATAATAAAATATACCTTATAATTAACAATACTGTTTACATGGTAATAATAGTGGGAATGTAAGTACTAAAAAAACATACTTTTTTATTTATACAAATATGTTAGTTTGTTTTTTAAAAAATGAATACGTACCTAATTGAAAAATTCTCGTATTTATTATGGCTTGTCATGCATATAATTAATTTCAAGAGTACTACCATGAACGTGATATTATCGTGCCAATACACAAATTGCATGTATATAAACATACATATATATATATATATTTATTTTTTTTCAAGTGAACTTATAATATACTCGTACACCTAAAATTAGTTTCTTGTAAAGTGTATTTTAAGTTTTTTCTTAAAAATTTCATAATTTTTTTCAGCTTGTATTTCTTTAGGAAGTTCGTTTAAACATTTTTTGGCTAAATATGTGTAATGGTGTTGAGCTCTTGTTGTATTAAGTTTATGGTTTGTTATTTGTCCTGTGGTTCTCAATGACTCTAATTTTAGGTATTCTTTATGGATTTGAAGCAATGTTTTTTTTTTGGTATATTGTATTTAAATTAAAAACATATTGTTAATTTTTGTTTATTACGTTTGTAAGTTGTCTATTCTTACATTATTATTTTTCGATGTTTATTTTTGTCTATACTTGAAATTATTTTTGACATTTCAGTTTTGCATTTAAGGGTTCGAATATTCGAGGTGGCTAGAAGATTCAAGTTCTCGGACGTACTTCAGTAGCTCGCACTCATTGAATATAACCTAAACTGAATACCCAGCTTTCTGCAAGCCGGGTTTACTGTGGTTTCAATGGAGACCTGAAACTTAAGCCGGTTTGAGATACTTACTCTATAAGCAACTCAATGTAGCATTTCTTGGGAAGGATGCTTTCATTTTGCACCAGCCAGTTATTGATCTTCTATTTCCAATATATTGAAAACATCATGGTATACTACTGTATACCTAGAGAAAGAATTCACCAAGGAATAGGGTGAAATCATGGGTTCCTAACCTTTTTGAGGTTGGGAGCTACTTTTTACTAGTTTACATGGGATCGACTTTTAGTAAGAATCTTACAAGAATTTTTACTGGGACTTTTTTTATTCTTCAAACCTTTTTCCATTAAACTGCCGCATTAGAGATAAGCAAGAAGCTAGCAAAACTATTTTTTCCTACGCCCAGGATAAAATAATATGATCCATGATTGTAAAATTAAAATTTTCTCCGCGATCAAACGGTTGGGAACCCTTGCATTAAAGACTGGGTAACATTATGAAAACAAGCGAATTGAATATAAATCCCTATTAGGCAGTAGAGCATTTACAAAAAACAATACAATTTTTCATAAACCAGATCAAAATACTGGCATCTAAATTAAATTCTATAGCCATTTCCTTAAGCTCTATCTCTATGCCACAGGCCCAAACACTGATGATTTACAATACGTTTATCAACATTTATACTAGAAAGCTCATTCTGTCATGTTAAACTATCCAAAGTTTATCAACCTTAATAATGTACGATATTTTCCAGGCGCTTAACCCAAGAATTCGTATTTGAATCAAGCTTTTTATGATTATTTTCTCCCATGTTTTAAATCCAAAGGTTTTGATAGCGGTAAAAAAAAACATTTTATCCGTTTTGGCAGCAAGTTCTTTCGAAACATCACATCTTAAGTCAATAAGAAAAGATAAAACAAGTTTTTATAGGCATGTTATAATGTTGTATCATACTCGTATTTCAGGATTTTATAAAGTAAGCCACGCTATTCTTGTTCATTGCTGGAAATATAATTAGATTCAAACATAAACCGGTAAGAACATCTATCAAAAATAGTAGCTTCTCTTTTGCACTAGGCACACTTGAATATCGATTCAGTAATTAATCCCTGCATATTATAGATACGTCTATTCAATGATGAAGTACAGAATAGTCTTTCGGGGAAATTCAGTAAACGCCAAAGATGTTTTTATTATTCAAAAGAGATGGTTAAGAAAAATGACAAATTCCAGTTATCTGGATTCATGCGGAACTCTCTTTAAAAAAATCTAAATTCTGACGATCATTGATATACTCCTATATACTAATATTGGCATAACTCCATTATATATAATTATAATTATTATGGAGTTATGGCTATTCGTACGGTTATCTCCAGATAGGTTTCCACTAAAACACTCAACATATAAATACAGAACAAGATTTACAGAAAACCTACTAATACCACAAGCCAACAAAACAACATTTCAAACAGGACCTGACTACATGGAAATTAAAGTATATAACAACCTTTCACGCAATATCAAACAAACACACGATCCACTTATATTTAAATCATCACTAAAAACATTCCATTTTGAATAAATGTATTAAAAATATATTATCCACCGTGTTGCCAAGAGGGGCAGTCAAAATCTTTAAAATTAATATCTTCCATTTTTTTCTCAATACAGACTTTAAAATTTTAGTATTTTTGTATTTCTATCACACAGAATCTGCCATTAAAAAAAATAAACATTTTGTGTAAACAAATAAATGTGTAGGTAGCATTCATTGTCATTGCGCGCTGGAACCATACCCACAGCTACACGTTTCCGCCATTCAACTCGAATAGTAGTGGGTGATGCACGTCAACTCACTCGCTCGCGCTATTAGCAAATCTGCGCGAGGGGGTAAGGTAATCGGCCGCTGGACCGCCAGCAGGTAGCAAATGTTCTTACGAGCGAGTCAGTAAGTTATACTAAGAAATTGCAGTAAAATGTTTGAATACTTTAAAAATATGGCATTATAAAGAAAAAAAATGCGTGGGGTAACTGAGTCACCCCTATGGCAACGCAAGTTTTAATTTGCGTCATGGCATGTAAAAGGTTAAATACTTTTAACACATAAATTGAACACACTAACAAATTAAACTTCTCTATATTTAATATTAATATATATACAAAAACATATGTATTTTTTTGATAACTGTAAGAAATAGGATGTACGTATTAGCTATCCGCTTTGCACTTTACACTTTTATTAGTAGAATGAATTTTTTTTGAATTCGTATATTTTTATACATATCTGATCAACAAATTTAGTTACAATTAGATTAAAGGAATTAATATAATACCAATACCTAGTGAATTTCCACACTGATTCTCCACGTCAGTTGATGATATTCGATTAACTATGAGAGACGACAATATCGATCATACTCAAGTTTTGTTGACTTCAAAAGAATATTTCGTATCTATTCAAACAACGTATTATGATTCTTAGATAATAACAAGACTCTATTGATATTGAATCCTCCCTTTTACCATTATTTATATTCCAGATAAACCTTATTTAATCTGGAATGCGGTTTGCTTACGGTTCCGCTAAAGTCCGGATTCCAGAACAATGAAGCGGGAGAAATGCTACCAATCAGTGAATATCCCATACGCCGTTACCTCGAGTACTCTTCAGAGATCTCGGTAAAGCATAGCAGAGACCTCCCAACTGATTCAATCTGTAGTCCGGAGTAAAATACGTGCTTCATTGTAAGACGAACCAATTCAAAACACTGTCTTTAAGGAAATTATTACATTTATTGTAACAGCGCTAATAGTTGTTATCTCATAAAAAGAATGAAGAAAGAACAGAGTTAAATTAATAATATTTGCAAAATACAAAACTTCAGCGAATTAGGTCGGAAGAATTTAATATATAAATTTGGAGTATGTGTGTATGTATGTATGTGTGCATCTTTTATTATTACGCATTATCTCTGCGATGAGATACAAGGTTGGAAAAAAATCAATATAAAATAATTCTTTATGAGAAACAATATGGTATACTTCAAGTTGACCTCCAAGGTCACAAAAATGCATAGTAAAACAGGAATGAAACGCAATGGGAACAAAAATGGATAACCATCTTCATTCGGGATGTCGGCTTCAGTTGCAACACGTTCAAATTTCGAACTCCGTTTTACGCGTTGCGATAAGTTCGAACATTAATGATGCTCTTTTGTTTTGAAATATTCTGACATTACAAAAAGTCTGTTCATAGGATAATTTTCTTAAAAAATCAATTTGTGTGGACAACTTGTGAATACTTAGAGCAAGTGTGAGAGTTTGTGTTTTTGGGAAGTATGCTTACGAGAGACTTAAAGTCTGATAAGGATATTGAATTAAGAATAAATGCAGGAAACTCCATTAATTACCGGTCAGTGGCTGAGTTGGTATCGCGTTTGGGTCTCGCCCTGGCGTCGTGAGTTCAATTCCTCGGCTGGCTAAGTCCTCCATTACGATACAAGCAACATTTCCGCTTACTGTGATGGTAGTAGGAGATTTTCAAATATTATCAGGTTATTCGTAACCAGGGAATATTTGTCTTTCTTTTAAGATAAAAAAAAAAACAAAATGGAGGAATGAACGTCGTTGGTGCTAATAAAAAATATCCAAAGAAGCGACACTAGCAGTTCACAATGGAGTGCTGTTACCAACCCTGATATATGGCAGTGAGGCATGGAAAAGATGCAAGTAGACTGAATGCTGTAGAAATGAGATTCCTGAGGAGTCTGGTATGACCGTTTTAAAAATGTGAAACTGATTTAAGGCGATCGCTTGTTTCGCAATCGTCAAAATCATGAAAATGGTGTTTTTTTGCTTTGAAAGTTTGATTACCTATAATTATTCTAGGTTCTTCAGTAAATTACTGTGAATGGAACACATCCTTGCCCCAAATTTAACCGAACATTTTTTTAATATTTGTTTCTTTATAAGCCTAGAAAAAAATTAAGAGTGAGGGCTGTAAAAATGGTTTGATATCCAGGATCTCCCACTTAACAACAATTTATCTAGTTTTGTTTTATTGCGTAATGTAGAAAAAATTATTACCCATTAGATGACCGTGAAACATTTTGAATTTTAGCCCTAAATATAACAGCATAACATAAAATACGTGTTTTTAATAAAATATTTCTTATGTAATATCGAACAGGTACCCGGAGGTTCATACAATTTTCAACTCTATAGTTACTGAACGTTAGGACGTATTTCAATGTTCCACTTCTATACCGAGTTAGTTCACGCCCAACTTCGGTGGCGAATAGACGTCTTTATAGTTCGCGTCGCTTCTTTCCGTGCTACTTTTTTAAGATCAATATAGTTTACGCGCAATCGATTTTGAGATTCCCGAGTGATATAGTATAATGGGCAACAAAGGAAATAAAAAAATGGGTCCACTCACCGGACTAAGGAAGAGAAAAGTCAACGCTGGAATGTTTGGGTAAGTTCCAATCATCTTTATTTATTATTTACGCCCAAATTGGGATTTACACATAATTACCTTTGCTAGAAATAGTTCATTTAAATATTCTCAGAAAATTTGAATAAATTTTTATTTCATCAATGTATTTTTTTTTTACAGGAAACTATATCAACCCGTAAAAAAACAACTCGTAAAGAAGTCGCTGATAGTTCCCGGAGAACTTTTAACTGTCAATGAAAATGTACAGGTAAGCTGGAACATATTACTTACCCGCTTTTAAAATTGTATTATATTATAATACTCATTTCAATATTGAAACAACCATGAAGTATCTTTGTCAATTCGTTTGGAATAACGCAATTTCCCAAAACATCGTCTTTGTTATTTGACGGCGGGTATCAATTTTAGTTTAAAATCATTCCACTTCTCGCGCATTTCAAACCGCCGCACAGTGGTCACGATAAAAAAATTATGAAATCGTCAATTATTTGGTTATCTTGAATTATTTTAATTTTTCATAAAAATTGAATGTTAATTACTTTTTATGGATTTAGCGTTTATTTTTTGATGAACGTGCATTTATAATAATACATTTTTAACAAAAACAACACGTAACAACAAATGCAAAAAGTGCAAAAGTAATGAAACATGTTTTAATTGCAGATCGAATGTAACAAAGAAAATAAGGCACCGCCACAAAATTTCAATCAAAAACGAATATCTTCATTAGATGAGACAGAAGACACGGATTTTAAAAACCATTCTCTTGTGGTGAGTTATTATTTATTTAGATCTTAAAATTAAATAAACTTACCAGTACTTAAAAAAAAATTATTAATATGTAGGTAATATTAGCATATTAAAAAAATATTTGTTTATGTAAAATTTATTACGTGCATAACTTGTTTAATAAAATGTTACTTTACGAAACGTGTACAAAATTAATTAAATGTGTTTTAATTGCAGATCGAATGTGACAAAGAGAACATGACACCGCTACAATTTGTTTATCAAAAATCTTCTTTTCAGGAGATAGAAGAAAGTTCCTAATGGCCTAATTAGGTAAACACTGGATAAATAACTAAAATCAATGTAAAATATGTATATAAATAAATAAAATCTTAATAAATACTTTTAAAAAGAGTGAAGTAACCAATAAAAAGAAGGCAAAATAAGTAACTTGTAAATGTCTATCTATTTATTATGTAGTTGTGTTCCCATAGTTTCTTTGTAATAAAACTCATAAATTGTTAGTAAACAGGCGCACGGTGGGAATGGACATACTATCAGAACTGGAAGTTGAAGGGGATTTGTTTTGAAGCCTATTACGGGATAATTCTACATTTTTATCTACATCATATTCCAATACTGTTATATTGAACGTAAACGTTAAAAAAATGTTTTAATAACAATAATAAACTAGATAATATTGTTGTTCTTTACTGGAGTTTTTCTATGTATTTAAATAATATTAAAACAAAATAAATTAATAAAACAAAAATATATTATTTCGTTATTTTATGTTTCACGACTTTACCAAGCGTATCCACTGTGTTATTTTCGTTATAAGAGGCGGGTACGTCTTTTCGGCGACCTTTCTTCTAATTGGTTAAACGATACGGGCGATCTAGTCCAAATACGCCCCATTATGAATTTTGTGGTGACCGGTGGATGGCCTTAATCCTAATGGACAAAAATAAGATAGGACGCTTAGATGGTTTGGTCACACAGAGCGGATGAACGAAGAAAGGAGTTTAAACAAATTATATGACGTGGAAATAAATGGTAGAAGAAGTCAGCGACGCTTTAGGAAGATATGGCACGATCGATTGAATCAAATACTTAAGTCGGGTCGGGTATATGGAGTATATAAGAGTATATGGACGTGAATAAATGTGAATGAAACAGGGAGTGTGTGCCGAGGCAGAGTTATATGGCGCTCTATCCCCTCTGCCTGCCTCTGCGGAGAAACATCGTTATAGTCAGTTAGATAGTTTTTAGAAAATGCACTTATAGGAAAAAAATGCACATATGGTGCCAACCTTAATACTTCCGAGAGTCGGGGGGAGAAATATCTATCAAATACGGGTTGGGACTACACCCGTGATACTAGACAATAGACACTACATATTGACAAAATTAACCGCGTTTATCTCCCCGAGATGCCCATCAGGTTTCTACCCACCATCCACTTCCATTGCGATCACCTCCTCCCTGTCATGTAAAAAGTAAAAAAAAAATCTTAACAAAAAATTATATCCACCTTACAATTACATTAATCAAATCTATGTTCCAAACTATCCATAACACCGAGCAAGGCCGTCATCTAGTCAGTTATAAAGCGGCTTGTTTTGAAAACTACAAGATGAGGTCTGAGGTCATAAAAAACTTAATGTGGACAACGGTAGATGTTAAGGGATAAGTTTTACCAATTCTATACCGTTGAACTAGGCACTAATTAAGTAGGTACTCACTAGGGACGAAAACTACAAAATGAGGTCTGAGGTCATGAAAAACTTAATGTTCCTTGAATGTGGACAATGGTAGGTGTTAAGAGTTAAGTTTTACCAATTCTATACCGTTGAACTAGGCACTAATTAAGTAGGTCCTCACTAGGAACGAAAACTATAAAATGAGGTCTGAGGTCATGAAAAACTTAATGTTCCTTGAATGTGGACAATGGTTGATGTTAAGAGTTAAGTTTTACCAATTCTATACCGTTGAACTAGGCACTAATTAAGTAGGTACTCACTAGGAACGAAAAATATATGATTTCATCTTAGAATATCAAATTTTATTATTATTATCACAGATTAATTACTATTATTTGGATATGTTATAATACACGGGGGAAATTTTGGAATCTTGGACAATTGTACGAAGAACTCCTTCATTAGTCATCCTACTATCTACTAATGCTATTCTGTGGAAAAGATTATTATAAAATATAATTATTGATTTAATCAACCATTTAAAATAGTTGTGGAATGCGTGGTACCTCAGGTAACTGAGTGATCAACAATAATAAATCCAGAAGTTGGTTATCTGATAGTTTATACCGATCTTATCCGAAATAAAATCTACTATCGTTAATATCTTTAAATTTCTACTAAAAAAATGAGCCTCAAATTTTTTTGATAAAAAAAATATTGATAACAAATTCAAATTTACGCATATAACGATACACTTTTGGAACCTTCGTTTGCTTAAGTGCACTTTGCGGATCCAATTCAATTTGTGCTGGTTGGCGGCATTCGATCGCAGAAACCGAGCTTTTGTCGTAGCAGACCCCATAACTTGTTACAACCTCCAATCATGAACGGAATATCGACAGCGCAATTTAGTCCAAAAAGCCTTATTTTCAATGTCCATGCGCTAACTATTAAGTTGAAAGCTCATTAAATCCCTATAATCGTCTGTCGGGCAGTGTGATGATGTATTACTCAGTTTGTCAGCTGTAGCTGGTCATTCAACTTGAATGTGCTTTAATCACTGACAAGACGGACGATAATCAAAATACCCGTGCGAGTATTATCTCCAGTATTTATTGCAAAATAACTTTAAAACGTGAGCCAAGATAATCTCTTTCAAGACTAATTAAATTAAACTTGTTCGCACGGTTCAATTCAGAGCCGTCGCACTGTCAATGTCGGTTGACAGCTGAACCATCTTTATCAGAACCTATCAATAAGTGTGCGTTATGTTGCTGAGTGTTTGAATGCGTGCTTAATGCGTACGTTTCTTATCACTTTGCGAATGATGTCACTTAATGGACAACGTTTGCTTACCTAATTAGATTTGACATTTTGTGACGCCGATGGCAAACGAAAGTGAACCCTTTTATCATCGTCTAGCCCCCTGTCAATTCACCTATCTCAACAATCTATTAGAACCACTCAGTCCCCGTGTGTTATCTGTCGTGTACCATACACCTTCACGTGTACGTGACATATTCTGTTTTTGTCGTGTAGCTAGGATTCGAGACGCTTTCGATGTTACTCGAATACTTTTTTTTAATTAAGATATCCCGGTTTTCGTGTAATTCTGGACGCTTTTTGTCTTTTTTTTACCTTTCAAATAACTTTATATTTATTTTTATAAACAATAATTATTAGCCTGAAACACTCATCCACATTGTGTCAATTTTTCTGAGCAAAAGAATGCTTTGATTAGATTGACCGCACCCTCTTCTGACGATGACTGTGAAGGGCAGGCTCGACCTGTCGGCGACATTTATCTTTGCTCGAAAAGTTTTTTTCAATTTGGATGAGTGTTTCAGGCCAATAATTATTGTTTATAAAAATAATTGTTACCCTTTGCGCTATGCACAAAAATCTTGTCTTAAGTTTTTAAGAACTTTAGTTTATCAATTAATAAACCTTATATTTTTTTATTCGAAACAAACCACGTACCTACTGTGTTTTGCAGAAGGATAAATTACAAAATTCATTTGGCGAAAATGCTGCGAAATTTTGCGAACAACACAGCTGGGAGCTACTTGGGTAGGTACTAGTTCTAGGAACTATTTGTGCTGTTGACAAAAAAAAAGTCTTAAGTAGAGAGGCACGTTTTTAGTTCCCTAGGCGTCGAAATGTATCATCCCGGCTCTGGAAAATTGTACACGACGACATAATATATAGAACAGTGGCGTGCATTGCTCTTTGACCAAGGGTAAGCTGTAGTTTGCGGGTGCTTATTATCACCGCTACATCATCATGAAAAATCCCTAACATCTTAGATTTTACAAATAATTGATTCTGGAAAATTGTACATGACGACATAATATATAGAACAGTGGCGTGCATTGCTCTTTGACCGAGGGTAAGCTGTAGTTTGCGGGTGCTTATTATCACCGCTACATCATCATGAAAAATCCCTAACATCTTAGATTTTACAAATAATTGATTCTGGAAAATTGTACATGACGACATAATATATAGAACAGTGGCGTGCATTGCTCTTTGACCAAGGGTAAGCTGTAGTTTGCGGGTGCTTATTATCACCGCTACATCATCATGAAAAATCCCTAACAGCTTAGATTTTACAAATAATTGATTCCGCCGAGTCATCATATTATTAAGGTAAAATAAATCTATTTGGGTAAAACAATTATGATATAAAAAATATTTTTAGAAAATTCAGGTATTTTTTATCATACCATTCTTTTTTATTCCATTTTCTTAGGATGGGCACATCTTTTCAGCCTCTATGAACTACACGCCACTAGTGGGGAAGTACTTTATGCTATATCGGCCGTTTAGTTGGAGCTAGGCAAAATGCATAGGTTAAGTTGAACAAGTCGGGCTAGAAAATGTACATATTTATTCCTCACGGTCAGGGAAAGTCGAAATACGATAAACATAAGTTAAGATATAGACAAAAATAAATTAAATTTAGAAAAGATATCCTGTAGTTCAAATAATAAGCAATTTATCACGTGTGTTTTTGTGCGATTGTATTTTATTAGATTTATGTCGTCAAATGAATAAATTGCCTCTATTTGAGAGGTAAACCAACTAATACCTTCGAATTTCATAGCACACCTGTTCATATAGTCCATAAATCATGAATATCAATGTAACCCACGTAGAGACGTATTACAAAAATGAATCAATAACCTTTTATCGTATTTGGCGCCAATGTGAATAATTTTGTTTTAAAAAATCTGATAACGGACATGAATCTTAACAAAACAAACTTATTTGACAAAACACAATACGGTATGAAATCAGGGAAAGGGGAATGTCTGTCCCCTGACACTTGTCACTTACTTACATTACTAGTCATGCGTCAAACCCGATGGTTAGTATGTAAATAAGTCAACGAAATGAAAGGACAGTCAGCAAACAGGAGGCGATACGTGATGGAAAACAGTGAACATCTGACAAGTGGGTTCCTAAAGCGTGAACGTTAAAGGACATTAAACATGCCCTAGAAAGAAGAGGCTTTTGAGATTGGCGTTCAAAAGTCTGTCTTTTCAACTTGAATTATCAATTTTCTAAAAGGGTACAAGTGTGAATAACATTAAAAAATATCACAGAGACGTAAAATAATATATTTTTTTAAATAAGGGTGTTGGGCTACTTTGTGCGCCTATTAGATTTTGTACTGTAGATACCTACTTTAGATG
>JAHDVE020008963.1:0-64873 GCA_022606495.2 Halesus radiatus | reverse complement strand
CCAAATACCCCACGCTGGTTTTCTTCCCCATGCGGCAGTAAGTTGCTTCATTTGATTTTTAGGGATTTAGAGCTTATATTATGGCATCTGACGAATGCGTATAATAATAAAACTTGTCCTTATTCAGAAGATTGTTTTTCATAGATCCATAATATATATTAAATTACCGAAGAAAGCAATCACTTTATGGTTTGACATTATACAATGCAAAAAGTTCTTTGTTTAAAATCACTTTATTGAATTTATACATATGCCGACCGGTTTCGGTTAATTTTAACCTTCCTCAGGACCGTAATCATATAAATTAACTTAAAATACAGAGATATATTAGGGTAAAGAAAGTAAAAGGGGGAAAGAGGCAGCATATCAGAATAGGACAGCATAGTCCATAAATGTTGAAAAGCTGTGCCCACTCTAAGAAATCCAACCATATGAAGATTTTGATATAAAAATCATATTAGATACAAATAGGTAAAGTATTTGTATGCCCATTTACACAATTGACTACAAAAATCAGCGGTAGATGATAATTAATGGCCATTTTCACATATTTAGTGCACAATTTTTGCTAGAACTTGAAAAACTTCACACAGCCTACCGTTAGTCATAGAGCAATGCACGCCTCTGAGTAGAGGGGTAGGTAGAAGGGTAGGTAGAGGAGTAGGGGAAGGGTAGGAGTTACACGGGAAGATAGTGCTCAACTTTAAAATCGGACTTTGGGTTAAATCTAATTTTCTATTTAAAATTTGGCGATGAATATTTTTATTTGATTTCGATATTTCCAAGTGATAAAGGTGTAAACCTATTTCATTTTTATGTATTACTTACACTCCTGCATTTCTATTAAAAGTATGGTTAGTATTAATTCAGTGTAACCTCTACCCTCCCCCACTCCTCTTCCCACCCTTCTACATACCTCTCTACCGTCTAATATGTATATCTCTGTATTTTATGTAAGTTTATGTGATGATGGTCCCGAGGAAGGTTTAAACTAACCGAAATCGATCGACATACATATAAATTCAATTAAGTGATTTTAAATAATTCTTTTTTTTTACTTTTGTATAATATATGTATATTACATTTAACAATTAAGTTCTTGATATTGGGTAAACGATACACGAGTAAGCAAACAACTTGAAGAAATGTGACCTGTTCAAATTGAGAGTCACGAATGCCGTTGTTTTTGGTTAATGCGTTTGTAAGTTTCCTGGTAGTGGTGCTTACAGCTTATTGATTGATTTTAATGTTCCGTTTGTAATATGGTTTTTATTCTATGGTCATAATAACAAAGGGTTTCTTGGTTTTGCAGGAAAGAAGAGAGTAGATCATACCCTGACAATCAGCCCATCACCATTGAAGGAGTATTAGCTTTCATACTGTCTGGAATTGAGCCTCCTCTCAAACTACACGCCAAGGTTCTGCTTTGTAACCAAACACAGGTAACCGGCATTCTCCTTGTACATAAAGGCTGCTGTTATGTTGTTGTCAACATCTTAATCACGGCGCTACATCCCAGAGTGGGATTTGGTCTCCTCCACAAATGTTTTCCAGCGGCTCTGATTCCTATCCGTTCATCTTCGGTTCAATGAAGGCTACTATTTTTCAACAATTTGTGGCGGTACTTATTCAGTATTTGTTGCGGCATACCACACTGGTATCTCAACAGCCAGCGACCTGGCGGCGGCCCCTACATCCCGTGTACAGAGTCGGGCTCCTCACATTTGAATTTCAGAGCCGCCCCGGTCAACACCTTCCTTCCGTGTCCTACCGCGACTTCTGATATTAATTGTTTTATAAATAAAATTAAAAATATACTTAGTATCCACCACTTTATAAGTATACATTGATATCTACATGTTTCGAAACCGAATTTTGTCATCAGGAATATAAGAATACGAATTATTCATATATTCCTTTCGAAACATGTAGATATCAATGTATATTTATAAAGTGGTGAATACTAAGTATATTTTTTAATTCATTTATTAATAATGACGCCACAAAGTGAATAATCATTTGAAGATATTATTAATTATTTTAGTTAGAGAGAGAGTGTATTGTATTTAATAAATCAAACATAATATTCAACTCTTTTAATACCTCCCTTCACAAGGTAATAAAGTTATATACACATTCACCGCAATCCTACAAATTAATTGAATATGCTTTATAGCTCATGAAGGAAGGTTACATGCGAGCTTTGCATTGTCTTAGAAATTCCAACAGAAAAGCTGTGCAAATTTCATGTCTTCGTAGCGGAGCTCACCGTGTGTGAGTTTTTGCTGCTACAACACAGATTTTTTTCCTTCATATATTTTATGTTTTATAAGCGAACTGCCATAACGAACCGTTTTTCGTTAACAGACCGTTCATCCATTCGTAACCTTATTTTTTGTCTTGAATAATTTCCATTCGCTGGTCATCACTTTCACTGCTCGATGGGGAATCCATTTCACAAATTCAAATTATATATTGTCTTTTTAATTACAATAGTGCACGGTTTCAATAAGCGATTGTTGGGCAACAACTGACAGCTGTCAAATGATAGGTAATCTGACGAACGTTTGTAAAACGGCGAAATCGGACAGTAGTCCAAATATTAGTTAAAAATGGTATCAAGTGTCACGAACGGATGGTTATAAAACCAGTCCTTAATGTTTAAACTAACTATCTACTACATCGTTCTCCGCAGGGGTAGGCTGAGATGATTGCCCGGGAATGTTTGTCTTTGAAATCAATCGATTAAAATTTTAATTCTTATATTTCAGGATGACAACAGTATGAAAGCATGTCTCACGAATGTGCGTCTCGACACCGTCTCACTGATTGGCAAAACACTGAGACAGTGGCGCAGATTCCATGATACGTCCATCAAGAGCTTACTCCTCAAGCGACTCCAGTGTTTACGAACCCTGGCCATCACACTGGGTTCCCTGAACACCACCAAGCTGCCGTCGAGTCATCCAATCCTGACATCGTTCACCGAGGCCATCAAGACCCTGACGCAGACGTGGAACGCCAATATCCAATCTTCGAACCTGAAGAAATTTAGACTTTCTAATAAATCTATGAACTTCACTCTGTTATGATATATATATTATCTATGATACGGAGTGGACGTGCTCCGTTGTTTCTCAACGTGTTTTATACGTTGCAAATGTCAGGAGGCGGTGACGGACTGTGATGACATTGTAATATATTATTTCAAGATTAGGTCTGGGAGCTGATATTAGATAAAAGTGATAGGAAAAGAGTATAGTTATTAAATTCGAAGAAGATTGATATAGAATACACAGATTGGTCCTTTGTGGTTGATACAGACAAGTTCAGTAGCTAAATGGTCTGCACATTTGACTTCGAGTCGTATCGTCTCAGATTCCATTCTCGTAGAAGTGCAAAAATGCATTAACCCGTCGCATATGTGATCCATCGGCGGCTATCCCTGTATGCGGATGTTTCATATGTGATCCGTCGGTAGCTATCCGCGTATGTCGCCTTTATGATCCGTGAAGTTTCACTAAAACACATACGTAGAGTTCAACAAATGAAAGAATGCACAATGGTCCTTTGTGCACTGCGCAGCTTTGTCGAAATTGTACGGAATCGCTGTTTATCACCAGATAATCCGTGACTGGTGATTTCTTCCTGTTGATCACGGCTCTTACCAAAATCTGTTTCTGCGCATCCTTTCATTTGTTGAGCACATTCTGTCAAAGCGTGCCATCTGATGGAATGATTGAAACAGCCATCATTGTAAAAGTTAAAGCCTTGTTCACATTGGGATTTATTTAGTGCAATATAAAAATCTCCGTTCTGATTTCATAAGAATATGTAATTTTTTACAATTACTAAATCATCATGTATGCGTATCAGAAAGAAAGTAGTTTTTTATTTTCACAATATGTATTACAATTTTTTAAGTGTCTAATATTGAAATAGTTTTCTTCTCACCACTTTAGTGTATTCTATATCCGTATTCATCGTGGGTTTATTTCATAATGGGATTGATTATATTATTAATTTACATATTGATAAGTTTTGAGTATGAATTGAGGATTTTAAAGACGATATGCTTAAATCCAAATGGCCACTGCGCCAGTGAATATTATGAACTCTTATAGTATATATGAGTAGTTTGTATATAGCATTTTATATTACACCGTTAAAAGTGAAACTGTTACACTTAAACATGAATAGTTCCTCTTCAAAACATTTATATTATATATGTGTTATTATGTATATCGTTCCCTTAGAGGTAAAACTTATTAAACCTTTGAACCCTAAGGCGTTCATTGTATCAGCACCATATCCCTGAGCTCCTCAGCAATTTTTGACCAAAAAATAATATTTGACTAAAAACGCAATTTCGATCAATAATCAATTGTCAATTAGAAAACTATTTTTTTAGTTCATAAGAATTGCAGACTTCCGGTAACAAAAAAAAAAATTATGCCTCCAGGCTATTTGCCTCGCCAAATCAGGCCGGTTTACCGGCCTATAGGGTTCAAAGGGTTAAGTGCCACGCTAGCTGCATGACATATAATGACTTTTACCTCTAATGAAACGATATACGAGTGTATTTCTTTTACAGAAGTAATATTTATTTTCACATTTTTGAATCTAATGTATTTTGTTCGATGTAAAATATGATACATATCAAATGGAGATACTAATTTTTATGATCAATGTAATTTTTGAACAAACACGGAATGAGAGAAGCTTTTGAAATACACACCTAATGTAATAAATAAATACAAAAATATATATTATCTTAATATAACTTGCTAGTCCTGTCTCAATATTAACATATTCTTTTTATTGAGGTGATATCATTAGCCAGGTGTCTCTGGCACTATATCCTATCTGCCCACCCTCTCGGCACATGGCTTGATAATATGTAAGTTCGAAATTTTTAGTCAACACGTATGTTCTTTAATTTCTCCTTTACAAATTCTTGTGAGCTCTTTCCTTAGTACTAATTTATTATTACATAACATTGATATGGAGATTATCTGCAGTCCCTGAAGGACTCGGGTCATAGGCCCATTGTGCTATCTCCTATGTTTTACCTTATTCTTTGGACAATGGGGTTATCGTTGAATGTTTGGCAATGTGTCCTGGTTCCACAGTTATCAATTGAAGACCGCCAGAAGAAAACCTCAAAGTTCCACATTTTTCAGTTGTTCATCTATGGGTCTATGCAACGGTTCTTGTTAAATATTTCTAATAAAATCACATGTCCATCATATTGACTCAAAAATATGGTACTTTCGTAAGAACAACAATTGTCCACAAAAGTTTGTTTGAAACCTGCAAATGTTCATTAGTTCGCTTTTTTACTGCTGTGCGGCGCTATAATCACTCACTTTTTGACCTTTGTAAAATTGTTACCTTTCTTCCTACTTTTATTGTAAATTCTACATATTTTGAAGAAAAAACAGCAAAGATACAAAATCTTTTTTTAAAACAGCAAATGTCACATTGACTTTTAATTAATATTTAATTATACATAATTAATAATAAGAAGGTTATGCTAGGATTTATTATTTAAAAAAATATCAACAGAACCATGGTAATTCAGTTTAAATTCTCTCTTGAAAAATAATCCATTTGTGACATTTGAGGTTTTCTTCCCAAGGTCTTCAATTGGTACTTTTATTTCAAATTTACATGTTGCTCTTTTCAAAATGGAATTTTTTAGTATGCATGTGTTTACCAGTGAATCTGACGAAAGTGTTCACACGGGAGCTGCAGGCTCTGCTGATGCTAGAAAAAATTCAGCAGACCAGAAGCTTTTTGACTTTCAGTATGAACAAGACGTAAGTTAGATATTGTTTGAAAATCTATTTTCAAAGGGTGAATTAAAAATTCTTGACCTTCAATTTTGTTTAGGTTTTCATCAGCAATATTAGATTATTAACTAGCAAAGAAGACATTCTTTTTATGGTGACATGGTAAACCCCCATCATTTTACTCATCCTACGGCTGGATATTTAATGGAGTTGTAGTAAGGAATTTAATTATATACATACAGGATGTATTAAAATGTATCAGACAAACTTAAACTCGTTAATCTTGAGCTTATTTGAAGTAAAAAACTTAGATGTCATTCTCGTCTCTTTTTTTTTTAAATTCAATTTTAAATGAAAATAAATCTCTTGATTTATTCATTCTCCATTCACCTGAGTCCAAAATGCCATCTACTTTTTTTACTCCAAATAAACCGAGGAATCATTGGTTAAAGTTTTTCGGGTATGCCCTGATAAACCCAGTATATATTTCATTGTAATATTTTGTCATTACTACACACAGGCTACTTTACTATAATTTTTATTGTAACTTAATGTATCTATGAGCTATATACTTATGTATGTGTTCCATATATATATGATAATTACTTTTTTTTCTCTTTTTAATTATATTACACTTACATATTATCCACTCTAAACTGTGGAAAATTTGATTGTATGATAACATACTATATTTTATTCATAAAATTCCTTCCTTAAAAATTCTAGTAGACAAAGACAGAATTGCAATTTTTAGTACAAAATTGATTTGCTATAAACCCAAATTATTCCGTACTAAAGTGCAGTAGGTACTCGTAATAAGTAAAGCAAAACAACTTTCGGTTAATTATTAAATTATTTGTTTATTTATTTTTATAAATATTATGTATGAACAGAGAATACAAGAAACAGTGTTTGTATGGAATTACCACCCTCTATGAATAACTTCAGAGCAGTCTATAAATGGACATAATAAAACTCATAAAAAATTAATGCTTTCTTTCTGAGTATAATAAAAAAGTTTGCCATCTCACAAATACTTGAGACACATGAGTCCATTTCAGCATTTTTTTCACAGCCATGAACAGACTGGTTCAACTATAGACAGTAGAAACAAAGGGAAATATGGCATGGAAGCGTCCCGACTGTCGCCAAGTTACGACCAAACTGCACAGACTATCAAAGCGGCGGAGCCAATGAAAGTTATGTTTTTGACTAGTTTTAGATAGTCCCTACATTATGTAATACCCATATAATAAGATCCAACATTGCAATCATACCTTTTAAGTTTATTTCCAAATTAATGTTATTTTATGAAGTACAGAATACTCTTGCCAGCTGTGATGTGATGGTTAAACTATGTAGTAATTATTTGAAATGTTCGAAGGTTATAATTTCAACTATTTATTTGATTTAAAAATTATAATAAAACAGCTATGTATCTCTTGAAAAGGGGCCATGTTATATCGATCTTATTTTGTAACTTAAGTACGAGAAACTGCAATAATAAACGTAATGTATTTAGATTTGGTAGGCCAGAGTTTTCTGTACAGATTATTACATATCGTCGCTGTTCTGACTCAATCTCGTATCTACTTGTTTTCTCAGGACATAATAAAAGAATTTTACCTACCAATAAAATTTATATTTTGTTTCCATCGATGCCTGGAATCCATTATGAGAGAGAGCTTGCTCTTTCGCCCTTCTAATTTACGTTGCGCGCGCATTTATTCCCTATATTTGCCCCTTTTTCTGACGTGCCACACTTTCTGACTCAATCTCGTATCTACTTGTTTTCTCAGGAGATAATAAAAACTGTCTATTTTCATTATTTAAAAAAAAACATGTTTTTGTAGGTACGAGGTTGAGACAAACAGCAACGATATGTACGTAAATAGTTTATTATGTGCATTTATTTGCAATTTTGTACATAAAATCTGGAATTATTTAATAAAGGGTGATAATATATTATTGTTGTTTTAATTTATTCTATATTTTATTATTCAGGAATGAAAATAACTTTGCTCTATCCAAATATGTACTTCCGTTTACAACAGACGCCAGAGTAATCGAGTTATTTTCTTTTTCTTTCAAGTTTTAAATATTTTAATAATAACTGTTATTTAGTTTAAAAAACGGTTTAGTTATAAAAAAAGTTGTACTAAATAATAATAGTTTTTTTTTAAACTTTAAAGTGAAGTTCTATAAATTTTAAATTTGAACGCAATAAAAAAGAGATCTTTGAGTCTGCTGCTTCACAATCAGATTATTTCTGTTTATTGTTAAAATAGCATATAGCCCAATAAAACATTGAAGAGATAAACTGACGGAAGTGCGTTGTGGGCGTGTCCGCGTGCCCGAAGTAAGTTAAATTTTTCTTATTTCTGCTGTAAATGATGAACTAATTTCAAATACCAGAATTCTTTCTCAAACAATTTTCATTGACCTGCCTGGGACCTAGCAGTCAAAAGGTTTTACATAGATTCACACTTCCTGGAATTTTCTGAATAAGAATCATATTTTTTTTACATCCTTTAGGATTTTACAAGATGCAAAGCAAAAAAGAGTAAGAAACAACTTACACACAAAACTATGTATATATTTTGGCAATAAAATTAAGACATTAAAATGGAACTACATTTTTTCAATACTATGGCAATACCAAGGTACTCATTTCGTCTTACAATTTGAAATGTACTCATCACATTCGAATTTTGATAAACAAATTTCACAGTTTGAGAAACATTATAATTTTTTTTTTTGGATCGGTTAATTTGATTCTGTTTTTTATTTATCTAACATCTAGTACACTGTTATTTCGAAGGTACATAAATAAATAGCACTGCTGAAACATGGACACTCAGAGAGCCAACGATAGGAAGCGGATAGACGGCCTCGAAATGAGGTGCTGGAGGAAAATGCTCAGCATTCCATGGACAGTCAGGCGCACAAATATATCAATTATGAAAGAGCTTGGCATCCAAAATAGGCTATCAACTGTCTGCCTTCAGTGTATCCTCAAATTCTTTGGACACGTTGAGAACTCCAACCTGAAGGAGCTCATGGTCACTGGCAAAGTGGAAGGAAGGTCATCGATGCGTTGGAGCGACCAAATTTTATAAATTGTTACATGTCTACTTTTAAATGTCAGACTAAAGGTAACCAAGGAAGTTATGTATTATGTTACCTACTCATAGTATAATGTACTTTATATGGAATTAATGCAGGTAGGAGGTACCTGTTAGAGGTAGGTATTATGGAAAGGCGGTAAAAAATCTTTATTTTAATAACAATTACTGCGGATAGAGGATAAGGTAAACACGAGTAGACAAAAAAACTGTTAGCACACATAAAATTTTCTGTAATTTTTAATTCATGTAAATCAATGTTAGGTGTTTATAATACACGGTTCTGTTGATAAAATTGAAAATAATTATAACTTATTATTCTTATTTTTTTCATAAAGATGAAAAATGTTTTAATTATTTTGAATAAGTAGGTACAGGTGCTGAACTTAGAATATCATTTCCACATCCACCGGGTAGCAGCGTGGCGTTGTCGTAATAATGATAGAAAAATTATTTGTTTAGTCATTATCCTCCAAAGTTGTACCCAAATATCCTTGGCAAAGAAGTTTGGAGGATAGGCGCTGTTTACAGTGACGGATCTGAAAAAAAATTGCAATTGTTAACAAGAGTTGAATACAATTTACAATAAAAATATCTGTGAAGTGACTCTCATAGTTAAGACAAAGTGGAGTAACCTACAAAACGATATTACAATTTTTTGTCATTCTCGTTTTGTAGTTATTGAAATCAATAGTTACATACGTACTTCTCAACGTTGATAAATCTTCTTCATTTGCCAGCTTTTCCTCGTTTCACGTTTCGCAGCATGGTTTTTTTTAGCTGGGATGATCAATCTGTAGGATCAGCTGTCTCCATAATATAATTATGGAAACATCGCCATAGCAGCTGGAAGGAACGCAAATCTCCATGGCAAGGAGAAGGGCGGTGATGAGGCCTTCATCTAGTAATGAATCTGAAAAAAGTTGGTGATTATTAACAAGTAATCAACGTTTTCGTAATAAATGAGGCGGTGGCTAAAGTGGAGTAACTCACAAAAACGTGCTGTCTAAGAATGTATAATCTATTTCGCAACTGTTCAACAATGGCGAGCAATTTTTTCTTCCGTAGTTTTACAAAAGATAGCATAAAATATTAAAAAAATTATATAATACATTTATGACTCTATAAATAATTGTAAGGAAATGGGAATCCACATATGCCATTCATAATGCTTTTTTAGGGGTGGCCAGAAAAAAGGTGAGTGGGGCTTTTTGACTCCATTATAACAGGTCGTAGTGTGGGCTACGACAGAAATTCACCGACTAAAATTTCAAAAAAAAAATATTACATACAAATGGGAAATTTGTTTTACCCGCGTAGGTGTATTTGTCATTACAATATAAGTTAGCGTGTATCCCCAAATTTTATTAGAAATTATTTCTGTTTTCTCGAAACTTACTTACTTCGTATTTTTTTACATATATTAATTATTTTGCTTCCTGACAATGCCGTTAGAATACTGAACAATTCTTTTTCAGGAGGTGAATGGCCTAGAGGTATATCGGCATTATCTGCAAGATCAGCTGCCTCCATCATATTATTACGGAGACATTGCCAGTTTACCGGTTGTAAGCACGCCTATTTTGCCGTGTCGCGTGTCGAATCGTGGGCGAACATATTCCCTGTCAACATTTTCATATTTTGTTCGCAAATGGCTAGGAATTACTGTAAAGCCTGCGGAGGCCTTCATTCCAAGATATACCTGAAAAAAAAAGTTGGTGATTATTAAGAAGCAAATTGACGTTGAATACATTTCTCAACAAAAAAATATATATATATCGTAATAAATGAGGCATCGAGAGGTAAAATGGAGTAACCCGCAAAAACACAAAAGAAATTTTTATTTTATTGTTTATTAATTTAAATCTTAGAAAAAGATAATAAGTTGTTATTGATTTATCATATTGAAAGTGGAAAAGGTTCCGGCGTCTTTTTCTAGCCAATCACTTCTGCCGTTGCAACAACGGCGGCCAATCGCGACACTTATTTCAAAATTATTAAATTCAAAATATGAGACATTTATTGTTACCCTCATAGGGCCGGTTTATAAAAGGTTTTAGACGGGCTTAGCAAAAATCCGTATATACGAGTAGGTCGTAGCAGAGACAATATAGAAAATACCAATATTACACGATTTGTCTACAATTTTAACAGAAGAACGTGTTTCTTTTCTTCTTCACAAATTCAAAAATGACACCGGGATGTATGAAACGCCAACTGCCGCAACTGTGTTACACAATCCGCATGGTTCCATATGCGAGGAACTTAACTTCAAATAGTATTTGTTTTGCTGAAATCTGGGCATTATTCGTGAAATTATGACAAGCTAACCGTTGAAAATATACTATGTTCTCACATTGAAACTTTGAAAATTCCCTTTTGGACAGGTTTAGATTGAAAATTATCCATTAATTTACTTAAATATAAGATATTGTTATAAGAAGTTTCCTTATGTATCACTAATAATAATAATTTATGTAACTGTTATGTATTCTCTTATTTTGTGTGCTATTTCTAATAGGATCACAGCCCTCATATTAATAAACTTTGAAAGTAAACATCGTGAAGTAAATATGGATATAAGCACGTCTTTTTCTCGTTAGTATTAAAAAACTAAGAATCTAAAACCTACTTTGTATATAATACAATGTTTTAATTAGACATAAAATAGGTTTTTAAAACAAAACAAAACATTTTAGCAGGAGACGGAATGTGTATGAAAACGAATGTTTTTGTGTGTGGTTTTTTTGTATATTTCGGAAAAAAGTTCGCTTTTTCAAAACATTTTCACAAAAAAAACAAAACAAAATGGCCTTACCATACACATTTTTGTGTGCGTATGAATGTTTTAAGCCGGCTTTAAGCCGCGTCTCCTGCGACTTTTTTTACACAAAAACATTTGTTTTCATACACATTCCGTCTCCTGCTAAAATGTTTTGTTTTGATTAAAAACAAAACATTTTGCGTAGACAACAAGATGAGTTCAAGAATAATCTTTTGAATGTACTACGTATTTTTATAGGTTGGAATAAAATACCATTGTTTTGTTTATTGTTTGAATAAAATAAATATATAAATAATGAATGTAAAAATAATAAGAAATATTTTGTGTAAACCACTGTAATATAATCAATGAATGTGTTTATCACGATGATTAAATATGCATAAGCACGATGTTCATATGCACAAAAATAATGAAAAACTATTTCATTTAACGAAGAAGCAAAATCACGCATTTTAATTCATTTAAAGTATCAAGTTTCTGTGTGGCTTTTAGGTTTTTTTTTATTTACGAAAAAAAATAAACCAAAAACTTAAAAATCTATTTTATGTCCAATTAAAACATTGTATTATATATAAAGTAGGTTTTAGATTCTTAGTTTTTTAATAATAATAAAAACTAACAAGAAAAAGACGTGCTTATATGCATATTTACTTCACGATGTTTACTTTCAAAGGTTATTAATATGAGGGCTGTGATCCTATTAGAAATAGCACACAAAATAAGAGAATATATAACAGTTACATAATTTATTATTATTAGTGATACATAAGCAAACTTCTTATAATAATATATTATAATTTCGCTTAGTTCAAATAACCTAAAAAAAACCCGTCCGATTTATGACGACGTACCATCGGACGGGAGGCATAGATAGATCCGCACCGTGCGGCGATTTAAAAAAATGAAACAAACCCTCCCCTTCTTCCCCTCTTCACCCGCGAGAGGAATGTTTTCCATTGATTTCGGAAGACAAAAACATTCCATAGGCACATAGAAATGTGTATGGTAACGCCCCTTGGTTTTGTTTTTTTGTGTAAATGTTATCAAAAAACAGTCGCAGGAGACGCGCCATAGACGCCCATAAGGTATTCGCCATTATAATATAAATGAGTACTTACGCCAAAATTTTATAAGCCGGCAATTATGTTTTCTCGAAACTGAAGTCGCTTTCAGAAAACGGAAATTTTCAACTACATTATATTTTCTACTGCCCATAGGTATCTCGGCACTATCTGCAGGATCTGCTGTCTCCACAATATATTTATGAATACGTCGCCAGTTTACTGACTGGAAGCAGGCGCCTCCCACCGCGACACGGGTAGCCATTCATGACTGTTACGTATGTCTGTATAATTATTTTATGGAAATAACGGAAGACGTAGCGATGTTTTGAATGGGCTCACAAGAAATACCGTCAAATTGTTTTTTCTATCTTTAATTCAAGTCCGACCGTGCAAGACAAGAGTCGAAAGAGTCGAGCTGAGTCGAAAGGTAGACTGGTCTGTGAACTGTGACCTCGGCATCCTGCGCCCGCGCTATATATACCAATGACCTACCCTATGCTATGCATTATAGTATTGCTATGCAGTTATTGGAATATTGACAATCGATCAGCGTATAATTTACGCGCGCCGGCGCCGGAGATGTCAGACCTAGAGAAAACCGGTAGACGGAATTAGAGATGGTCGATATTTATAATAGAACCGGTTCCTTTGCTGTCACTGGAACTGGTAGGTAATATTTTTCTGGGGAGCCGGTTCCTTTTGGAATATTTAACTAACTAACTAACCATCACGCCGTTTCCCCGCAGGGGTAGGCAGAGAGGACGGACCTCCAAACAACTCGTTCTTGGCATACAGTTCTTGCTTCATTCATATTCATACAACGCCTCATACATTCACTTCTGTTATTCCGACTTCTGACATGGCCCGACTCGAGTATTTGATTCACTTGATCGTGCCATGTCTTCCTCGGGCGTCCCCGGCTTCTTCCATTCACAAAATATTTAACAAAGATGTAATTATATATTTTTTTAAATGTAAAAACGAGTCAAAATATTGAGACATTTATATGGAATAGGTTGTTTTTTCAAAATTTCTTAATCGACTCCCCCCCGACGATACGAAAAATATTCAGAGGGACCTGTTCCTTTGTTCTTTTTGAGGAACCGGTTCCAAAAGTAACTGGGTAAATAACCGGCTCCCATCGGTCGTCGGTAACTGGAACCGCAGTGACAATCCATTTCAGATAACAATTATCTCTAGTCGGGATTAAAAATACGGTTGGTACCAACACTAACGACAAAAGTGGGTAGAGAGGGCTATTTATCTGAAGATCAGGGGTTGTATGCTCCGCTCCCCCAATTCCCGTGTTTCTACAAAAGTTCGTATTATGAATTAATTCACAGAACTAGGCTATAAAGTTTGTTTATAGCGTATTCTGCTGTGTTAAGTAAAAACACACTAATTACCATAGGAGTCATTCTTCAGAATGAAGGGCCGTGTTTTATTTAACCTTTTAGCATATTTACAATGGCCTAATTTACTGATCTTTTGCCAAAACACTTGTAGACACTTACCGTCTTACTCACAATTGCAACCTAAATATATTACTCATTACGCTTCTCGATATGTTTCACACGATCATACATGTTTTTACTACACATTCGCCTCAGAGATCTCCTTTCTGCGGAATTCAGTTTACTTTCATCATTTCTCTGCCAATTCCATGCCTCGCTGCCATACATCAGGCACATCATTAATCATTATTGTATATAATTAATAATTACTACATATAATGAATAATAACTGTCGCAGTTTTAATTTTGACGACTTCCTCGTAGGTCTAAAGGCCTCCCCGCTTTACACACAAAGCTCTTGGGAAACAGAATCCCCTACCAAACTGGCAGGTGATTACAACACCGTACTCTCAACCCTTTTAAATAAATATGCTCCAACTTCTACAAAAAGTCGAAAACTCGACTTCGAAAATCTGACGACTGTTTTGATGAAGAATGTCGAAATCAGAAAAGACTAATGCGGAAATTGGAGAGGTCCTGCAGACAGTCTGGGGTTACCTCATGAAACGTTTGGAAACAGGCTCAAAAAGAGTATACAATCCTAATTCGTTTAAGAAGGTCTGAATATTGAATATTGATAGGATTAACTCAGAACGGATACATCCGCGTCGTCTTTGGAACTCGGTTAAGACAGTTGTTTCCGATGTTCGTGCACAAAATACAATTCACATCGCTCCGGATATATTTTCCAAGTTTTTCTCGAAAATATTGAGTCCATACGCGCCCTAACAATCGCCGCCCCACAGCCATCTTTTACAAAAAACAATGGCGGAACCTTATCTGCCTTCAAATCTACATCCCTCGAAGAAGTAAGAAAGTTAATACTCGCTTCACCGAACAGTGTGAACTCGATCCTATACAAACATGGTTACTAAAGAAGTGTTGCAATGAAATAGCTCCCTTTCTAGTTCAACTCTTTAATAAGTCATTTAACATTGGTGATTTCCCAAAATCACTGAAATCAGCTGTCGTAACTCCATTATTAAAAAAACCGCATTTGGACGCTGAAGATCTTTCAAATTACCGACCCGTTTCAAATCTTCCATTTTTATCTAAAATCTTAGAAAAAATTACTGCTTCACAGATAATAAGTCACTTAAATTCAAAAAAATTGTTAACTAAATATCAATCTGCATACAGAAGGTTCCACTCAACGGAAACTGGATTACTACGCGTTTTGTCGGATATAACTCTTTTCATCGAGTCGGGTAAGTTGGCACTTCTTTCAGTCTTAGACATGAATGCCGCTTTTGATACGATTGACCACGATTTTCTTATCACACGTTTAGAAGAATCCTTTGGTTTAAACTGTGGCGTTAAGAATTGGCTGACATCGTATTTGACCAATCGTTTACAAGCAGTGAAGATGGGGCAAAACCAATCCAAATATGCAACCCTTTCATCTGGAGTACCCCATGGGTCCGTTTTGGGCCCACTGCTCTTCATCCTTTTCACAAATGCTGTAGCTAAAATAATCGAATCGGTTGGTATTCAATCCCACTGCTATACTGGCGTCCAGCAAGTTTATTTTTACTTACCAGAAGAAATAGACAGACTAAAAACTCGCATAGCTGAGTGTCAAGAAGCAATTACTCGCTGGATGACCTCAAATAGATTGAAGCTGAATCCGTCAAAGACTGAGTTTCTTCGGACCGCCACAAGCAGACGTCAGCATATCATTGATAACTCCCCAATAAATATTTCAGGAAGTGACATTACTCCGAAGACGTATGTTAAATTACTCGGTGTCAATCTGGAGGCAGACTTTTCCCTTAAAAGTCAAGTAAACAGAATTGTAAGTACAGGGTTTTTTCAATAAGGCAAATCAAAGCAGGACGAAGAAACCTGCCAACAGTCAATTCGTACGTTATGTCACGTCTAGATTACTGCAACGGAATATATGCAAGTCTCCCCAAATACCAAATGAATAAATTGCAATCAGTATTCAACGGTACAGTAATACCTATCACCGGCGTATATTCTCACATTTCAGAGCATGTCAAAAATCTCCACTGGCTCAAATGTCCTGAAAGAATCCAGTTCAAGCTCTGCTGGATGGTATTATGATGGTTATGATGATAAAGTCATTTAACGGAATGACTCCGGCTTACTTTTCAGAACTGCGTATTCCTGAAAATACCAATTCACGGCAGTCCACCCTAAGGTCAGCAGCGTCATCAGCTATCGGGAGGTTGAAGGAACCAAATCGCACAATCAGGACCTAAAGCCTTTAATCAACTGCGCATGACTTAAGAATTATCAAAGACTCGACAGAATTGAGAACTAAACTTAAGACTCATCTTTTCAGACAATCGTATCCATAAATTGAAGAAATGCACCCGTAAATTGCTTAGCTAGGCTAGCCGGTTAGTGCTTACCTAAGGTCATTAAATAGAAAAAGTTTTAAAATTCACGCGTCGGTGCGCAAATATGTACACAGCCCGCAACACTGTAAATAACTAAAAGTGTGAAAATAAATCAAAAAAATGTTCATATCTATTAAAAGCGTCTTACGCTTTTTAAGATCATTTTATAAATATTTTCCAGTCCTAAAAATTATAAATATTTCAATAAATACCAACTCTTCTTGTGCCACCAACCTTCAAATAAATGTAACATCAATAGAAAAGGAGGATAAAATAGCAAAACTATCATCTCTACTTAAATATTCTAATAAAACTGTATTCTTCTGAAGCGACCTGCCAGGTAAGTATGTTTTTTCTGTATCTGTTTGTACATAATTAGTTAAAGAATAGGAAGTAATATTTGTACAGTGCCCTTGAGGTGATTTTTCACAAAAACGGCGCTATACAAATCATCCGATTATTATTATTATGATACACTTAATAACAACTGTACATAATTTAATAATAATTACTTGTAATTAATTTAATAATAAATTTTAACTACATATAATTAATAATAAATAATAACTACCGAGCAGATATGTTTTACTACTAATCCGATTTTAAACTAAATAATTACAGTTATTTTAAAAGCTTAAATTAAGTACTCCAGTTCTTCACTATTGTGACAGTTGTTTCGGTGTTTAAGGCAGTTTAAAATGGCTTTGAACGCCGCAACAGCTGTCACAACAATTAAAACCTAAAACACTCGCAGAACTCAATAATATAGTTATTAATCTTGATTTTTTCAAAAAGGGTATTTACCTCTTTATATCTTTATTTTATGTAATATAAAATAGTTTTTAGAACAATAAAAGCACGAAAAATTCAACTAACAAACTCCATTCAAACAAAAATCTAGTTTAAGGGACGCTCCATAGAGTGAAGACAGTGCTGCGGGAGGATGTATTTCAAGATGGTAGATAAAAACACAGCATCTTCGCGAATGTAAGTAAATAAATAAACGCAGTAACTTCAACGTCGGAACTGTGTTTTTACTTACATACATGGAGATACTGCGTTTTTACTTGATCTTAACACCGATGAATTGAGATAACATCAAAAACAATACCATCTTTTTTAATACAAAAACCTAGTAATATTAAAATATGTCTTATGTAAAACATACGAAATTCGACACTTCGTAAGGGTTCCCAATCGGTCGATAGCACGGTAAAATTTGATCGATGAAATATGATTGTGAATTTATAAAATAACTAGCTGAAGTACCCGGCGTTGCTCGGGGTTATGAATGGTTTTAAGTAAAGTTTGGGGTTGTGATATGTTACCCTTACCCTTACCCTTACTCTTACTCCTACCCCTACCCCTACCCCTACCCCTACCCCTACCCCTACCTATAAACCTTCTCCGGACAACACGGATCATTTTGCAAAAAACTGCATCGGTCCAGTGGGTTTTTAGTCTATAGCGGATACACCTACGAACATTGCATACATACACGAAAACAAACTATCGGTAAAAATTCATTCGTTAAAGAGTTTATTTGAAAATCGAATTACCGAAAGGTACCTATTTAAAATACCTATAATTCTTGATTTTATTCAAAGTGTATTCGATTTAGGTAAGTACTTAAATTAATTACTAACAGTTTATTTGAAAATTGGATTTTAATTAGAACTATCTATGGTTTGCAAAAGTCATTCTCAAAGTGTGGCATGGTTGACAGTTTCGTAAGAGTTTTTGTAATGGTAAAATAGCTATTCAGATGTATTTCCATGTGGTTGCAATAATCAAGAAACCTTTGAGAGGGTGGAAAGAAGATATTTTGAAAATTTCAAACATTTCCTATGCTTAATATATCCACACAAGGAGAAAGAAACAAATAAACTTACATTGATATATATATATATATATATATATATCAATGTAATATTATATATATAGAGATAATTATTTTCACGTTTAGAATTTAAAACATTAAAAAAATCATGTCCCGATCGTTGGACAAATTGGTTTTGCTAGATTCGTGCTTATCGGACAATGAAGTGGTGTAATGTTCAAAGTTTTAAAGAACTAGAAAAAAGCAACTGAAAAAATTCTTGTAGAGCGCAATCCAAATGAAAATTGATAAAAAGTAACTCCAAAATCAAAGAAGATGGGACCTTACCCTATTTCCGATTTTCCTATTTTCATTTATCCAAAATTCCCTTTAAAAATATGATTTTATAGTACCTACCTAAACTTATACCTTTCAGCATCAGTTCTTACATCTATGGGTTGATCACTTTTCGCTCACCCCTTCAAATTAGCTAAAGGCAAAACCTTTATCAAATAGTGTGTGTATTTTTTTTAATATTATCTCTGCTTGTTAATGTAAAATATAATATTCAAATTTAACATATCGCCATAATAATCATAATTGATAGGATTATATACTTAATACCCGTAATCAGTGTAATTAATCAAAATCCGGTTAGCGAAATTCCAACATGTAACCATGATAAAACAAACTTGCCAATCAGGATTAGATTTTTTTAATGTTTAGAATTTTAAAGAAAATAAAAACTTTTTCATGATTAAACTCATCCATCGAAGGGTCCCTTAAATCAGCCTTTCATTATTTTCGGATCTCCACACTTTTAACACGGTCATACACGGTTTTACCACACATACACTTCAGGGATCTCATTTCTACAGCATTCAGTCTACTTTCATCTTTCCTCTGCCAGTTCCATGCCTCACAGCCATACATCGGGGTTTGTATCAGTACTCCATTGTGGACTTTTTTTGCTTCTGTGGACATTTTTTTATTGGCTTAATATTGTTATTTATAAGGTTGTTACCGTATCAGCGTATTACCCGTTAATTTTAGTACCACATTTCTGAATCAACAAATTTAAATATTTTAGGTATAATATTAATCATTTGTTCGCAGGGCCACTGTCAAGCTACACACACGCAAACTTTCATAGACAAATATGTTAATGTGGGGAATTTGATAGATGCACAAAAAACGGTCCATTCGCAAATAAGTTTATGGACATGGCGAATGATTTTATTTGTTTGTTTGTTTGTTTGTCTGTTTGGGTTTTAACCCTCAACTCAAATTGATGACTTTAAGATTTATGCGTATAATTGTTTGAAATATATGATTTCGTCAGCATCTTTCCCGAAAATCTAGTCCAAACATGGTGATAAAAATATTTTTTCACAACATTTTACCTGTTTAATTCCCGATGATCATTCACAACGGCATGCGAAATACGCGGAACAGATTTTCTGATAAAATTCCTGGTTTTTACTGGCTCAAAAATTACCTAATATGCAGATAGGGTACCAATGTGCGTAGTGTCTGGCAAGATAAACATATTACCTATTATTGATTACTCAATTTTAGTCATTAATATTTTTTGTAAATCTAATCACAAAATTAGGGATTAACTGTAATCGCCGATTACCGTAGCGTTGTCTGGGTATAGAATAAAAAGAAAAAATAAATTATTATGACATTGTTGGCGAAAGGAACAACGGAATGGTTAATATTGAACTTAGAATATAGTGAATACGAGAAGAAGTTTAAAAAAAAAAAATTCATTTTATAAGTTTGGTACAGAGTTTACACATTTTCAACTACCAAACCAGGCACATGCCCGTATTATGTGGTAGTCGAAGTTTGTTGTATATAATATTGTTGTATACCTACATGTAAAGAAATAAATAAAAATTAAGATAACATAATTAGAAATAGAAAAAGAAGCATTTTTAAAACAATATAAAGTTGACTGAATGCTGTAGAAATGAGATCTCTGAGACGAATGTGTGGTAAAACCATATATGATCGTGTGAAAAATGTCGAGATTCGTAAAGAATGCAAGGCTGATGTAAGCGTAGTGAGCAAGATTAAAAAAGGGACGCTTAGATGGTTTGGGCATGTAGAGCGAATGAATGAAGAAAGGAGTGTAAGGAGAATATATGACGCGAATGTGAATGGAAGAAGACGCCGGGGACGTCCAAGGAAGACGTGGCACGATCAAGTGAATCAAATACTTGAGTCGGGCCATGTCAGAAGTCGGAATAACAGAAGAGAATGTACCATATGTGACGTTGTATGAAAGTGAATGAAGCAAGAAGTGTATGCCAAGATCGAGTTGTTTGGCGGTCCGTCCTCTCTGCCTACCCCTGCGGGGAAACGGCGTGATGGTTAGTTAATATAAAAGTTGCATGTTGAAAGAAACAGTAAAAGTAGAGATTTAGTAAATATATAAGAAAAATCAAATAGAATAAGATAATAATAAAATTATAATTCCTATACATATATGTATAATTTCTTCAAAAGATTGGTATTCACTTTTTGGCCTTATTAATAATAAATTAATTTAAAATTACTTTGTTTTCACCACTTTATCAATATACACATATCAAGATCTTTCGAAAGCCATGATTTCTTCATCAGCAATATATAGAATACTAAAAAATAATAATTTCAAGTATACACAAATCATAAACATAGAACACAATAATGTAAGAATAGACAAATTATAAACATAATATAAAATTAATTAAAGTAGGTAAGTAATTAATCAAAAATGTTAATAAAAAAATATTTTAAAACATTGAATAACAAATTTATATTAGAAATTAAAACATATTTTTATTATTAATAATATTAATACGAGAATAAATTTAAGAGATAACGATTTTAATTTTTTTTATTATATATAAAATTTAATTCACTATTAACGCTTTTTCCAATTTCTCAAATTTTAATTTGTCTGATTGTACACCGGTTGTATTTGTATGTAAACTTTCAAAACCTTTATTTATATCAAATGAACGGTCAGTTTCTAAAATGTGATTTGCAAATTTAGAATACTTGTTATTATTTAAAGACCTTAGGTTTTCCTTAACTGTAATACTAAAATTTCTAGAAGTCTTTCCTATGTAAAAATAGTTGCAATCTACATCTACACTTGACAATATTATTTTTAGTATTCTATATATCCCTGATGAAGAAATCAGCGCTTTCGAAACATGTACATATTAATAAAGTGGCGAATAATACAAAGTATATTTTAAAATCATTTATTAATAATGACGCCACAAAGTGAATACCAATCTTTTGAAGAAATTATAAATAAAGTATTTCTTATTTTGTCTTCAATTGCAGGAATGTAGACTTAATAAGCCTTTAACTTAAGAAAAACTGTGGTTTTTTTGTAATATTCCTTAACTTTTGAAAATATTTGTTCTTCGAAGCTCTGCATTTCGGTAAGCAGTGGCGTACATTGTCCTATGGCCAAGTCTGTGTGTAGTTTTTTTTTAATGTACTGGTATGAAATGTGCGTGAATATTTTAAAAATTGACATTTTATTATTATCTGCCGCAGATTTTTTGTGACCAAGTGAATACATGATCTTACCAAATTCACGGAAAAAAACATTTTGATAAACAATCTTTTAATTTCTTTTTATGGTTCGTTTTTCTTGGAGTAGGCACAGCTTTTCAGCCATGAAATTTAAAGATAATTAAAAAAATCAACAAATTTCAGACGAAAAATATTTTTTTCCATGGTTTTGGTAAGGAACTTACACGCTCTTTTATTCATTTGACCTCAACAATCAGCGAATGATGATAGTAAAATGGCAATTCATACCCGAAAATGAACAATTACACGCAGTTTACCTTTGGTCATAGGTGAATGCACGCCACTGATCACATTGACATATACTTATATAACATGTTTGTATCAAAATCATAAGTGTACTTTTAAGGTTTCCAAGTGGTGCACGTGGCAGTGAAAAAAAATGTTGGCTCAAATCTATGCGACTTGAGGGTTGGAAGCAGGGCCGGCCCTATGCAGGCGCAATTGGAGCAGTCCGCTCCAGGCGCCATATTTCCAAGGCGCCTAGTCAATGATAATATCTTTTTCTTTTTTTTCACCAAACCAGGAATAAGTAATACTTCCCGAAAGGAGATGATTTTATATCATATTTTAACACGTTTTTTTATTATTATTATTTAACGCTTTCCAAGAAAGATAATTACATGGAAAGGCGATATGTTTGTATTTCTCAACATTTTATATCGAAATATCTATTAGATGTAAAAACAAAGATACATTCACAGATCAATTGTATAAAAAAAATAGGAAAAAAAGAATTCTGATGTTTTTCTGTGGATGTTATTATTTGTTTATAAATAATAAACTGTCAAGCTCGAATGTGAGGTATAACCTCAAATCTGAATGTAGGCACAAATCTACAAATCACAGATCTTCATAAATCATTTGTAAACATATTCTAAGTTGGACACGAATTTCCTCGCTCGAAATTCTGCTATACTACGCTTGAAAACGTCAAAAACCTTGGTGTTGGCATAGTAATGAACATCTTTAATTGCAATTGATTAAATGTCTACAATATTCTGCCCGGGTAACCGGACAATTCAGCACAGTGATAAATCGGCACACCTTTGAAAAGTGATGTAAACCGTGAATAATTATGAAAATAAACTTGGGTTATATTAGGTTTTCAGGTTAGTTTTTTTCTTTGAACATTTTTAATGACTTTTCGAAAGTGCGCTGATTTATCACTATGCCGAATTGTCATGGAACCTCTGCCAGCTCTAAAACGACCTACAATTTAAAAAAGTATTTTGGGAGGACCGTTTTTACATATTTTTTTAAATAACGAGAAACACAAAATAATGAGAAATTGTTTTTTTTTCTCAGAATCTCTCGAGCTAGGAACCGTTTCCAAAATAACTGGATAAAGTAACTGGAACCGTAGTGACAACCCATTTCAGCTATCAACCATCTCTATAAATATGATTAATATGGGAATATCCCCTATTCCGCTCAGAGTTTTACAGCCTTTCGTAGTATTGAAACCTTACAGAAACCAACCTATGCGAACATACGTAACTACATACACAATGTGGGATGTAGCCCATTATGAGCACGGTATTTCCTGCCGCAAGATGATTCAAGCCACGCTGCCTATTTATAAACATTTCGTTCATAGGTATTTGCTTCGGGCTGTTTTCTGGTGTTGGCGAATGATTTCGCATTAGTTTTCCCATATACTTGGGATTCCCAGCACGCTTAGAGAACTACCAACGTTTTTGTGAAAGTAAAGTAATAAAAAACAAGATGTTTTGACGTATTAATTTCATACTAGTGACTAGTAAGTACTAGGTAGGTAGCTACTCTAATAAATATGCTTATAAATCTGGGTAAACCCATCAAACTATGATAATTATAATGGACACGTAATTGATGGGTAATAAACAACGTAAACGTAATACGTTAATACGTAATCCAACATTACTATAGACGTAACCCTCATGATCGAGGGGTAAGGTCCTCGACTACGAATGAGAAGGTCGCGGGTTCGAATCCCGGAGTGTTCGAGAAATTTTTATTTAATTAAATTGTGTTATTTAATATTTAATTTGGGAGGCATGTATGGGTACCGCTGCCCCGAAAACCATTAAATGGATAAACAACATCTCTGCCATAGGTCACTCCAAGTGGTTCGCTATGTTTGGTGTCTTAGCAGGGGTGTCCTGGTTCAGGTTTTCCGGTCTTGGCGGCGGATGCGTCTGAACGCCAACTGAGAGGCCGGGACTCTCTCGATTCACCTCGCCTTCTACCGCAGTGGTAGGAATGGATTAATACACGTCCGTCACCCCTGAACACACTGACCCCCAAATTCTACCCACCCCTCATACATTCAACCTTCCAAGAAATTTATCTTTTTATATTCTCTAAAAAGACACTCCACACAGCTTCTCCAAAGATGTTATTGAAATTATTTTCCTCCTTAGAGTTCTTGTGCATAGGTGATGTAAAAAAACTAACAATTCAAATAGTAAAATTAATCAGCAAAGCGACTAAAATACAATCGCAATGGAATAATCATTGTAATAAATATTTGCTCTGGTAAAAGATACGACAAGGGAATTGAGTTTCATGACAGTTTAGAAAATTATTTATACATAAAATAAACAATGACACGACGACAAAGGTATTTAAAAGAAAAATATTGTCTAATTATGATATAGATAAACCGGCACGGGACGAGTAGGTAATGCACAAACGCAAATAAGGAAAACAAATCAGCACACAATAGACTTGCCGGAGCATTGAGTTGATTCGCTGACGTCAAATGACGTAAAAAAACTATGTGGGTTGCACTTATTGGTAAGTCTACATATCCTATATTCTTGGAAGATAATTAGTCAGATAAATATCATTTGTGAAAAAAGATTGTAATGCATAATACGATTTCGACAATTTTAGAGTTGAGTTTGATGATCTCCGCCGGCGAGCGTTCCTCGGCTACGAATCCAAAGGGTTCGGGGCTTCACATTCCGACGTGAGACGATAAATTAAATTAAATTTATATGTTTTATTTCACATTTAATTAGGATAAAATAATACAAAACGACTGCTTAGGAGAGAGCGGTAATACCTCAATACAGGAAAGAGACCGATAATATCTTAAAGGGATCCACTTCCTAAAATTCGCACGTGGCATGTTTCGATTTACGCAAAAAAACACCATTAAAATGCGTGTTTTATTTTATTTTGTAAAGCTCAGGCATAATTATTAAAATGTTTTTCGGCCATTTTCTAAGAAAAAACTTAATTTTCCACAGTTAACAATACGACAATATCCGAAAAAGGGTTCGTAAGTGGGAGATTTCGCACTTTAAACGTTTATTTTAGTCTGATACATTATTTTTTTCTAGGCTTATAAAAAGGCTCACCAAAAATGCTCGGTAAACCAAAGGCCGAGGTGTGTTCTAGTTGCAGTATTTAATTAAATCATTTATAATATTTTTAGACCTTTAAATTTTCTAATCAAAAACACACGATTTTGCATTTCTTCCCATTGCATCGCCTTAAGCAGAAAAACTTACCTGCTTCCATTCTGGGAGTCTTAAATTGGTCCCAAATTGAGCAAAATACTAAAGAACATGCATTCCAAATGAATACACATACAATAAAAAAACACTTACCCATGAACAAGATTTAAACTTTAAAATGTCTCTCCTGCAAAATTACCTTAGTCTGGAGAGGTACATAGATACCTGCTCCCCGTTCTCGGTATCGCCCTGGTGAAAGACCGCCATTCAGAATCGTCTTTAGCCGTGTTCGGTGATTAGATCTGAATATCTGAATCTTCCTCTTCCCTATCTCCATCCTCTCCCTTCAGCCTAACAACATGTCATATGTTCCCAATTGGCGATGCCATAGTCCCACTGGCTCCGGTCAATGAACTCACGTGCAGTATTTGAGCCACATTAGGGCTGGAGCTACCAAATACTTGTTAAATCATTTTTTTAATTTAATTTTTTTTTTAAAATTGAACGTAAATAAAATTTAATCATATTATTATTAAGTTCTGCAAGTACTTATTTTTTATTTTTATTATTGTGACAGCTGTTTCAGCGTTCAAGGCCATTTTCAAACTGCAGTTAAATGCAAAAAAAATAAATGGAGTTCTACTAATTAAAGACAAAAACAATAATTAATAATTCTCGCATCATTTCTCGCATTGGAACTTTTAAAATTTCTCTTATACTTACTAGACTGTTTTAGTTTGAATATCACCTGTATCAATTAATGTCATCTACATTTCTCGATGAATCATCGAAGTGTATGCTGATAAAAGTAGGCAATTTACGTATATTTCGGCGAGATGAAAGTATGTAATTGTTAACGTAAATGTCAAATTTGACAGCAGTGTCATTACTAGCGCCGCAGAGTCTAAAAAAGGAACTACTCATTTCCATTGAAGGATTGAAGTATATTTCTCTATGCTCAAGTCTGGTCTGCGGCGACCGAATTATACGCTTGAATTTTATCTCTTAGCGAGAATTAAGGTCCGTCTACCTACACGCTCGATCAGAATCTTACTTGAACCGTAAACGGCTTGCACAAACGTTAATTTGCACAAGTAAGGCGAAACTGTATAATGCGCAAATGAACTTGCATACACTTCAAATGATTGGGACAGGTTTACACCAACCGGTTTGCACAGGTAATCTATCGCGTTTGGACAGGGAGTAATTCAATTGACCGATGAAAACGCTTGATTCGGCCCACACTGTTCTGTAGTGTGTTTGCGCAAACTTTTGCAGATTTGCACGAACTGTTTGCGCATACAAGTCGCTGTCGCGTCGTGTGAACGCTGCACAGTACACCGTGTTTTTTTTATGTAAACTTTTGCACAAACTGATCGTACATTGCAAATTCGCTGCGTGTAGACGGGAGTGATTGATATATCGGCCCTATATCGGCTTTGGTCTTGCAATAGATGTCAATTTCAACTGGTCAAATCACACAAAAAACATTTGTAATCTAAATTTTATCATCTAATAAATTTTGTAAAAATATTATGCTCTATATATAACGCATTAGCTGAATCAATTATAGGCTACGGAGTAAACAGTTATGGACTAACGTACTCCGTTTCCTAAAATGATTTCAGGCAAAAAAAATCTACTTATGTGATGGCGACTATAAAAAAATGTGTTCACTAAGTAACGGTTCCCCATGCATAGCAGGGTAGATTATCAGCTAACGCTGGATGAATTCTAGAGTACAAAATTCAAAATACGTGTGAACCACAACTATCCTACTAGGCATAGATAATAACAAATTTATACCATTAATAAATCACAAAATGTGTACGGTGATAGAACAAAGAGGCATACAATTCCTAAATAACTAACGTTACCTTAAGATTTCAAAAAAACAGACATCTGCTTTGAAAATAAAAACAAAATTCAGGTCATTCTACCTCCGTAGAACATGAAAGCTAATAACTATATGCACCGTAAGTAATGTTAAAAATAGAACTAATATTAGAAATAATTCAAATATTGTAATATAATTCATATCAAGCAAATGCTAAATGTTAAGTTTAAAAAAAAACTGCAACTGATAATATTTTATACAAACTGTAATCAATAAATATGTTAAAAAATAGAGATTTCTTACATTCAGTTTTGTAAGACTTATACAAAATACAATTGTAAAAAATAACCCGAATAAAAGTATTTTTTAAATATTTTTTTATGCAATGCGAAGTAACGCAAAATCGTGTGTTTTGGTTTAAAAATTTTAAAGCCTAGAAATATAATAGATGATTTAATAAAATACTCCAAGTAAAACACATCTCGGTCTTTGGTTTAACTGTGCATTTTTTACTGAGTCTTTTTATTAGCCTTGTAAAAAAAATAAAGTATCAGATGATGTTTAAAGTGGAAAATCTCTCACTTGCGAACCTTTTTTATCCGAATATTGTCATATTGTTCATTGTGGAAAATTAAGTTTTTTAGAATATGATCGAAATACATTTCAATATTTACGTATGCCAGAGATTTACAAAATAAAATAAAACAAGCATTTTGGTGATATTTTTTTTGCGTAAATCGAAATTTCAACATTTCAACATTTTCGCCACCTGCATATGGAGTGCGTGATTTCGTGCAAATTCTAAGTGGATCTCCTAAAATTAAATTGTCGCACCAAAAGCGAAAGAGCAATGGGCGTAGAACAAAAAAAAAGTTGGAAAGTAATCCGCTAACCTGAACCTGATTGTTTCCATTATATATTTCAAGGTTTAATGAATTACTCACCGGTAGGTAAATACTTTCTACACTGTAATATACATATGACGTAGGCAATTACTTTCTCGGTAAAAGTGGAATTTTAATGATAATGTTATTGTAAAAATTACTACGTTTGCAATAGGTACAGGGAAAAATATAATAGCGTAAGTTTTTACGTAGGCAAAAGTGGTCAGTGGAGTAAGTCGCATGACATCACAATTAAAATATTATGATAAAATGTTTCGACGTATTACAATTTTCAGTAATTTTATAACAGAGTGATTAATTGAATAAAAATGCGTATAGGCGTCCTTATGATCCTTAGGATCCTTTTTTCCAAAATACTTGAACATGTTTTCCCAATATGTTTTGGTAAATATTTTTCCCGCTCTGTCATTGATGATACATTAAAAAAAACTTTAAGAGGCTTTGAAGTTTAAGAATGAGCTTTGTGTGAATAATTTACGCTCGATCGTAATTTTCCAATTTGATGATTTTTACTAGGGTGTTTGTGTTCTGTTCAGGTATGTATGGTCAAAGATACAAATTAATGTACCCACCTAAAGGTTTTTATCTAAAAAGTTCAGAAAATCAGTTGAAAAATAAAGTACTTACTTTATAATATGGTCGGCAAGACACGTATGAATAGGCACACTCTTTAACAGTGAAATAAAGTAATTAAGAGGATGAAAAAAAACTAATCTAAAAACCTAATCTAACCAAAAAAAAATTAGCCGCCCTACCCATACGAACGTACGTGATACGGCCGCTGTATTATCGCACGAACGCAGCAAGCCGTATCCCGTACGTTCAGGTACAAAAAAAGTTATACCCGAAACCCACAAAACATTCGTATACGTCAAATTTGTTCCTGCGTCATCTCATTTAGTGTTTCGAGGTCAGCCGAAGCTAACGGATGTGTTCGGGTATTTTCGTCTTTCCCATACAAGTTACGTCACTAGTCCCACGTATTTTTATTGTGAAATCTAATGGAAAAAAAACTATGTTTTTTCACCTATTTTTTGAATAACCCAAATGACGGGCGGTTAATACATAAAAATTAAAAAATTAAAAATTAAACTTGGTTAGATTAGATTAGAATGGGTAATATTTTCGTACTATTGTTGACTGAAAAATTGTGCTATACGTGTGTTGATTTGTTTATCTATGGTCATGCAATTTGTTAGACATAAGTTGTAATAACAAATTGTCTATAGTTAATGATAAGATAGAGCAGTGAAAATAAAACTTTATACAGCGCCCTTGAGGGGATTTTTCACGAAAACGGCGCTATACAAATCGTCCAAGTATTATTATCATTATTATGTGCATCTGTCAATTTCAAAACAATGCTAATATGTTTCTGTAGTAATTTTAATGGTTACCGAAGATGTGTAGGTATTAACAAATTGTATCTAAATGGATGCCCGGGGCGCTGGTCAAAGAAGCGAATTGTCGTTTAGTTTGGTGCCATTTTCAACATCTTCAAAGTGCGATTTGTAATCCCTTATTTAATTACTCCCGTGTAATTGGTACATGCATACGAGTATATTGCACAGTTCGAAAATATCATGATGTTTGTATAAATATCAAAATATCGGATATACGTCGATATGTATCTAAAAGCGATCTTTATTTTCTAAGGGGAAATAGACTTAAGAATAGAATAGAATAGCAAAATGACGCTACGGATGATTCATTTATTGATTCTATACGATTAATTAGTAAAATGTATAACGTTTCAAAAGGCAGTAATCATGGTAATCCTTTTTAATTCTGTATGAAATACGTAGGTACTGGAATTTTTGTAAAACGCTCAAAATTGTTTTCAATGGTTTTCAAACTGCACACATTTTCACACATTATGTATATTGACAATAAATATCATTGCTGCACTATACGAGTAAGTATATCGGCAATAAATATCATTACTGTACTAAGGGTTTATGGGCAATAAATATCACTAATGTACTGAAGGTATATCGGCAATAAATATCATTCCTGTACTACAGGAGTATCGATAATAAATATCTTTTCTGTTCTATAGGTATATCGGCAATAAAAATAATTTCTGTACTAAAGGTATATCGGCAATAAATATCATTGCTGCACTACAGGTATATCGATAATAATTATCATTACTGTACTAAAGGTATATTGGCAATAAATATCATTGCTGTTCTATAGGCATATATTGACAATACATATCATTGCTGTTCTATATGTATATTGACAATAAATATCATTGCTGTTCTATATGTATATTGACAATAAATATCATTGCTGCACTATACGAGTAAGTATATCGGCAATAAATATCATTCCTGTACTACAGGAGTATCGATAATAAATATCTTTTCTGTGCTATAGGTATATCGGTAATAAATATCATTGCTGTACTACAGGTATATCGATAATAAATATCATTACTGTACTAAAGGTATATCAGCAATAAATATCATTGCTGTACTACAGGTATATCGATAATAAATATCATTACTGTACTAAAGGTATATCGGCAATAAATATCATTTCTGTACTAAAGGTATATCGGCAATAAATATCATTGCTGTACTACAGGTATATCGGCAATAAATATCATTGCTGTACTAAAGGTATATCGGCAATAAATATCATCCTGCTAACGAATTACCCTAAAACGTAGTTTAACAGGTTTTCATAAATAAAAAAAGGAATACTTGAGACTGGGTGTCAAGTAAACAAAAATAATCAACTAGCAAATGCTTCTAATGGAAGAGTAGTACCTATATAAGCTGAGATGTAAATGAGCTATGGATAACCTAACCGGAATGTACCGAAAAGTTACGTGAATTATAATAAAACAAGTTGTCATAATAGAACTGCATCGGAACGAAACAGGAATTAGCTAGGAATACAAAAAAATAAAGAAACATGAAAAAGTACTCGCAACTTGCAATGTCGAGGTAAGGGTCAGATAATGGCTCTAACAAGTCTGGCATTTATGAAGGTGTCAATGCAGTAATTTAAAATTAAAACTAATTGACACAATTTGAACATGCTGCGATATGCTTGTATAATTATATGTAATAAATTATAGTCGTAATGTACACAGTTAGTATGTATGAAACCTTCAAGTCAACCTGCAGTTGAGTTTACTTAAGGATAATGTTTAAATAAAACAGTGAATACATCAACAAGTCGGGGGTGCCCGGGGAAGGCACGATCAGGTGAATCATAGGTATTATACTTTATTCAGGTCATGATGGCAAGAGTTGGCATAACAAAAGACTAGGTATGGATAAGAATATGTTTGAATGCATGAAGCAAGGAGTTTGTCTCGAGATAGAGATGTTGGATGCCTCAAAATCTCCGGTTACCTCTGCGGAGAATGGCGGGATGCTTAGTTTGTTACATTTTTTTAAAAATATTGTTAGCGGTAAGCTCTCAAAAATAAACACATTGTCTGCTAACGCAAGAAACACATTTTTTTTAAGAAAGACAAATATTCCCTGGTTACGAATAACCTGACAATATTTGAAAATCTCCTACTACCATTACAGTAAGCGGAAAATGTTGCTTGTGTCGTAATGGAGGACTTAGCCAGCCTAGGAAGTGAACTCACGACGCCTGGGTGAGACCCAAACGCGATGCCTACTCTATATGTCTGTAAATTCTATACGGGTAGTTAGCAAAAGGCATAAGGTTTCAAAAGACAAAAATCTTCAAATTACATTATTTTTAATTCTATATCAAATACATAGATAGTTGTAATTTGGGTAAAACATTAAGAATTGCTTTCAATGGTTTTCAAACTGGACCTATTTTCAGACATTTTAGAAGGTATTTCTTAGAATTTAAAAGATTACAGTTCCGGTTTTTGTTTTTTTAAAACCTTATCCAACTACCCGTATACAATTTACAGATAAATCATTTACAGTATTGCTTGAGTTAGCAGAACACGAAGTGATGTTTAGGGCCATTTTTGAAATCAGACGCTTAAAGTCAAAAAGATATGAATACACCTTGAATATCAACAATTGACCACCTCTGTGACCGAGCGACACGCTCCTTGGCTCCAGGCCCAGAAGTCGTGTGGTCAAAACTGGACGTGAGCAAAGAAACCCAAGGAAAACTTTAATCGGTCAAGTTTCTAAAAGTTTTAAAAGTATGTATGTATGTAAAAACTGACGGTATCTAAAAAACATTACGGATAGTAAATCAATTAAAACGAAACGTTGCATTGGCTATGTTTGGTGACCTGATCTGAATAGCCAACCTCCCCTATTTCACGCACCCTCCACAACATTACCGAAATAGGGATGCCATGATTACACTGGTTCCTGAAACGAAAAAAGACAAAAATAATACTTTGGCTGTAAGTACAAGATTATAAAATTATTTACATGATGTTAATAATTATTCGCGCAAATCGGAGAGTGATTTAATTTTTAATTAATTTATTTATTAAATATCTACTAAATGACTTCAGCGTTAATAAAATGGATTGATAGAATGTTATGGTAGATTTTTTAAAGAAACTTGTTGTCATTGGAAACGATAATATTTCTTTTCGTCACGAGCTTCCCGGAGTCCAGCTTTGGACATTGTCTCCCTCAAATATCTCCAGTTTTTCTGATTATTGGAGTATCTCACCTTTCCGAAGCTGACAGGACTTCTAGATCCTCAGCTCATACCATATGTGGGTACCCTCTGTTTCAATTTCCCATCCGAGGACGCCGTCCGATGAAATTATATGAATTCCAACATTCATAATGTCAGTCGTTCTATGTAGAAATAGACTTCCCTAGATGTGCCCAGATATGTGCCCAGATATGTGCCCAGATATGTGCCCATCATAGTCTAGGGATTGCAATCCCGTACAGGTTTCAATCCCGCTGGATCCGGGCAAGATTATATATTTGATAATAAAAACATTTATTGGTTGCGTTTCATCATTAAAAATTAAAAAAAAAACATATTTCATCAAAATTAACCAACTACTTAACTTCTATTATATGATTGAACCAATAAGCATACAATAAAAAAAAACTATGTAGAATCTGTTTTACTTATTCATATAATATTACACGTAATGTTATTATAACGAATAATGATTAAACATGTTATCAAATTATAACAATGATTATTCAAAACTGATGTAAATAACATCGCAGTAAAAAGAATCACCGCCATTCTTCCCAACCCACTGAGCAACTGTTGAGCCAAAATTTTGACTCAACATTGTTCAAATGCACTAATACGCTCTTCCCAACGAAACTCTCTATCAAATTTACGTCCAATTGAATAGGATATCGATTTTTGTGAATTAATTCCGCTCAACAGAGGACTAGTTATAAAAAGTGTCAACAGGGTGAACAAATGTCAGTGATACGTCAAACGTCATTATTGGTTCGCGATCTATTTATCGCGATTCAAAGATAGAATAACAAAGATTTATTTCTGTTTCGAATGTTAAAACATGTTTTTTTGTATTTTTTTAAAATAAAACTGAAGATAACCTAACTTATTTTACTTATTATAAGCGACGCTTTGTTTTGTTTTTCACCAGAGAGAAATGTCAAATGTACGTCTATGAAAGTGGGCGGGCACTGTTTTATTTTCTACGAAAGTGAGCGGACGCCTTCAGAGACAATTTGGGATAAAAAATTATTGAAAACAGGCAAACAGAGCGAATGCTCAACAAAACATTTCGTTGATCGGTGCCTCAGATTGATCATTCAAAAAGTTGGGAAGAATGGCCGTGATTGCTGGAAATGAGAACCCAATCTGCTTTTCCAAAAATCTATATAGTAATAAGTATATAGCCAGCGGATGAAAAAGATCGCTCAGCCTCTACGTTTGTCGGCGATATGGTCATCTAGTAATTGTAGGCCACACTGAGGAACTTGCCTCTTACTCCATCACTTTCGTGGGTTGACATTTCCTTCTTCAATAGATTTTCAAAATACTTGACATATGGGGCCTTCCTTATTTCTTTTGCATGTTTTTTTTCTCTTTCTGTATTTTAATTTCTAATTGTCATCGGATTTAGATTCTTCATCTCCAGATTCGTTGTTTTCCTTAATATTAAAAACTCTTGTCGTAGAGCGTAATATTATTAATTTTGAAAGTAAATCCCGCGGATCCCGCAGTAATGATAAATATCCCGCGGGATTGCGGGAACCCGCTCTACGGGATTGCATTCCGTAGAACAGTCCTATTTGGGGTTGGAGATTGTGACGGAAATGTGATAAATATAACCTTTGTCATAAAAATAATTACATACCTATAGCAATTGTTCCTAAATAAGTGTAAGCACAAGGAATTTGAATGCTACAAAGGTACCCCTATTAAAACAGTTTATAGCAGTTATTATTCTAATCTATAATCGTGAAATAACAAAGTAATATAGTTTAATGAAATGACTTCCTTAAAATTACTTAACTTAACAAATTACTTAAGTAAATAAAATTATTTAACATAACTTAACTTGTTAATGTTCGTTTTAAGGTGTTGATACAAATCCAGATGTTATCAATAGACTAATATTTCTGGAAAGAATTGAAATTACAATTGAAAATTAATATTACCTACTTAATTTAAAAAATATATATATACTTATTCATGTATCTGTGTGTGTTATATGTCTATATACTTACCTATGGACATAGCAATAGGCGTTGTATTCAGAGTAATTATTATGTAGAAGTGGAATATATCGTCAGTATCGCCCCGGAGGCTAAACATTCAGAAGTGACGGTCTCCGCGGTTGAGTGGTTACGATCCTTGGCTACGAATTCGGAGGTCGCGGGTTCAAATCCCAGCGTGCGCAAGTGAAATTTTATTTGATTATATTGTTTTTTTTCGCAATTTATTAATTAGAAATAATATGTAATATATAATATGTAGTTCCAGAGTGGTAGATACTGTCAGTATCGCCCTGGTGAAAGACCACCATTCAGAGTTGAAAGGTTGCTTGAAATGGCTTTAGCCGTGTTTGGTGACCAGATCTGAATAGTCAGGTACTCCCCCCACTTTCCTTCTTCCTCATCTCCTTCCCCTCCTCAATTCCTTCAGCCTCACAATATACCCCAATTGAGGCTGCCATAGTCTCACTACATCCAGACGGTTGGGAGCAGTTGGGACTCTTGTGTGGTATCACATTGGACTATTTCCTCATTCGCACGATGATTAGGGGAACCATTTAAAGCTTATGAAGAAGGGAACAGCCTGCAGTAAGTTTTCCTACACGATTCGTTTTAATAAAATATCAGTAACAACGGGTTTCCTACATACAACATTCCAATAAATAATATATCTAAACAATGTTGCATAATAAATATTTAGCTGTTAAAAATAAATAAATAAATTTCAACAATTATCCTACGAAACAAATTGTAATAAATTTACTAGTGAACTTTTAAGAATTCGCCTTTCTTATAACTCCTATTATTATTATAACTTCAAGTATGAATAAATAAATAAACTTCAATAGAGGGTTGTGGGGAAAAATAAAATTTGCAACAAATGATTTCCGGAAACCCGTTTTACCATTGGTGAATTTATGTTATCTAAATCCGCAACCCATGGTCTCCCATTATCAGGTGCCTGGCGGGCTATATAAGCTAAGCCATCTCCACTTGTCGCAATATCAATATCATAAACTGCTTTCCGCACTCCTCGGCCAGTGTCGGTGTTCTCGTTGTCACGCCATGATCTAGTCGCGGGAGGCGATAAGAATTTAGTTCTTTCCTTTTCGCTATTCGCTGGTGGTGGATTGGTGCCCTTTTGGCTAAACGCGCGCATTGAAATCTCTCACTTAGTCGAGAGCGAGCGCTCCTGCTAAAACGTTCGACTGTTGTACTTTCTGTGATATTTTTTAAATTTTATATTCAGTGAATTGTTCCTAGTGGTTGATTGGAGAATCTACGCATAATGGATGACGAGGTAGGATATTTTATTTTATCAATATGTGAAAAGATTTTATTTCCCTTTAAGGTTAAACGAATCGTTATACGCACTCGCAGACGGCGGTAATTATAATGTTTTAGAAAAAAAAGCTGTTAGCAGTTAATGCTATTAAATATTGAGATGAATTGTTTGTTGGCGGGTGTACGTACGGAATATGAAATGGAATAAATTGTAATTGTATGTTTAAAGTTGCACACTAAGAAACTTATTGAAATAATGGAAATGTTATTTTTACAAGTTTCTTGAAGGACGTGCTAAAATGTTTTTTTTCTACAATATTTAAGTCACGACATTAAACAGTGGGGTGCAGTGAATTAATGTTGTTGTTTATTCCTGTTTTTATTTTTTTTATTATTTGTTGTTATTCTTAAATATTTCTAACATACCTGAAGATATTTTTTCTTTCAAACAAAGTTAACTTACTTTAACATTTGCAAAAAAAAAACTGAAAATGCTTGTGTTTTCTCAGGTGTTGTTTTTTTCAATGAAAATAGAAATACCCAGTTGTGATAATTCAAAGATGTTTTCAATATCTTAAAACGCGAATATTGAAAAAATAAAAATTTGTTGAGATTATTGTATCGGATAAATAATTTATTAATTTTTTTAAAATGATTTTTTTTTGTATGAAGGTTTTGTACCTATCTTTATACAAAAATTTTCATTTGTGATAAAAAGTATTTAAAAAATAAATAATTTTGTAATTATCATTCTAGCTCACTCAAAATCCACTAGTCACCACTGGTTTTTGGTGTTTGAAAATCAGAAAAAAGTCACTGTACAACAAATACACTTTTCATTATAATGAAAGAGATGCAATATATTTTTTTAATAAAAAAGATTGAGCTCTTATATCTTCTCTATACTCGTATATAAGAATGAATGTTTGTCCGTGTGTCCTCGATTTTCTCCAAAATTACTTGACCGGTTTCGCTGAAAATAGCACAGTTTGTTCTTATTAGTGCCGGGAAGGTTTAGAGAGTAGTTTGAATGAAATCTAATTTGTAAAATTGTTGCAGAACGTTTTAAAATTAGTATGAAAAACATTAAACCCGCCATGTTGTATTGAGGTTAGCCCGTAGATATACCACTATGGTTAGCCACAGATTACATATTCAAAAGAAGAAGGTTTTTTTGGTAGAATATTTAAAAAATGGAAAACCAAAGTGGGTACCTATTTAAGAACTTTATTATTTAGATATATTTTGAAAAAATAAATGTTTGGTAAGAAATAAAATTATCAAAATAATGTTTCTTTGTTTCTTCGCCTAGATACATTGATAATCGTCACAAGGCATTACTTTCGCTGGCAAATCAAATATGGCACCCGCACGACAAGCAAGATTTCACAACTTCATAACTTTATTCTACAACAAAAAAAAAACCCGATCAAGGCCGGGTACACATCGGCTAGTTGTAAATAAACAATATTATGTTAATACTTGATAATTTATTGAACTGCCTATATCAATATCATTTGTATCTAGTGTATTTTTGAAAAAAAAGTCCTTTAATTATCACTCTCAAAATACAAATTTAAAGCAAGTTTTTTTTTCGAAAGACATCCCTAATAAATATAGTTTGAATTTTATGTAATTTTTCGAAAATTATTGGAAAAATAAAACCATATAAAACAAAAAAAAACTCGTATTTTAATTTGTTTTAACAAAAGATTATCCTTTAAAATATGTATTACGATAAATTACGATAATATTGTCGTACAAATGTACCTACTCTATTCGTTAATTCCTTTTCATCGAGAAAAAGCATTCGTTCCGACTCATTAGTTCCAGTTGCCATGTTGCCAAAACAATACCAGCCAGTCTTTCTGAAAAATTCCCAATAGAAACACCATTGTGTAAATTCACAACAAGGCTGCATTGCTTGGAAAGGTATTACCGCATACCACGGCCATTTTTTTATCAACTGGTCGTTACCCGTGAAAAATTACAGGATGTTCAGCTTGGCATTTAATGAGAGATATTTATTATTTTGGAACTACAAATTGTCACAGTAATGGCAACACCAAGTTGCCCACTTCGTATTTGAAACATGTACTTTAAAATCAAATGTTTTCACATATTCGCGCTTGGCAGTTTGTTTTACTAACTAACTAACTAACTAACCATCACGCCGTTTCCCCGCAGGGGTAGGCAGAGAGGACGGAACTCCAAACAACTCGATCTTGGCATACACCTCTTGCTTCATTCACATTCATACTCGTACAACGCTTCATACATTCTTTTCTGTTATTCCGACTTCTGACATGGCCCGACTCGAGTATTTGATTCACTTGATCGTGCCATGTCTTCCTCTGGCGTCCCCGGCTTCTTCTTTCCATTCACATTCGCGTCATACATTCTTCTTACACTCCTTTCTTCGTTCATTCGCTCAACATTCCCAAACCATCTAAACGTCCCTTTCCTAATCTTACTCATTACGCTTACATCAGCCTTGCATTCTTTACGAATTTCAATATTTTCACACGATCATACATGGTTTTATCACAGATTCGTCTCAGAGTTCTCATTTCTAAGGCATTCAGTTTACTTTCATCCTTTTTCTACCAATTCCATGCCTCACTGCCATACATCAGGGTTGGTATCAGCACTCCATTGTGGACTGCTAGCTTCGCTTCTTTGAACAACTTTTTGTTAGCGCCAACCGCGTTCAGTCCTCCATTAATGGAGTTTCCTGCATTCATCCTTCTTTCAATATCCCTATCAGTCTTTCCATCTCTCGTAAACATACTTCCCAAATAAACAAACTCATCGACCTGCTCCAAGTATTCGTCATTCATAACTATATTGCACACTGTTTTCGCAATCTCTCTTTCAAACACCATGACTTTAGACTTACTTACATTCATCATTAGCTCGTTCTTCATGCATACTTCATTCATCTTAGATACGAGGGACTGTAGATCTTCTACACTGTTAGCAATTAGCACCGCATCATCCGCATACAACAGGCAACATACTTTCAGATTACTCATTTCCGCGCCCAAGCCCACCTCTTTCAATTCTTGAATACAATTATCCATGTATAGATTGAATAACCACGGTGACATTACGCAGCCTTGCTTAACACCTTTTGTGATGTCAAACCACTCCGTAAAATCACCGTTTACCCTAACACATGCAACGCTTTCCTCGTACAGAGACGCGATTGCCTGTATGAGATTCGTATTCACTTCATACTTGGACAATACCTTCCATAATTTTTTTCCTATCAACTCGGTCGTACGCTTTTTGTAGATCTACAAAGGCACAGAAGAGTTTCTGGTTTTTTGCCAGAAACTTCTCTGTTAGCATACGCAATGAGAAAATCTGATCCATACACCCCCTTCCGCTCATAAATGCACCTTGCATATCCCATATTTTATCTTTTGTTTTCGTTTGCACCCTTTCAATCAATATCCTACCATACAGCTTTCCAACTGAACTTAGCAGGCTAATAGCCCTGTGATTTCCACATTCCATACGTGACCCTTTACCTTTGTATAGAGGCATAATCACAGCCCTCCTCCAATCTAATGGCGTGTAACCCTCCTCTAAACACTGGTTAAAAAGCTTGCATAACCATGTGAGAATTAATCGAAAAATTATAATTTAAAAGAAAAAAGATTTTTTTTTGTAAATTTGGTCTGTAAATTGAATTTCAAATTGAAAATTTTTCAAATTGAAAATCACCTTTCCATGTTATTTTAATAAATTAAATACTTAAAAAATTTAAAAAACATAAAATTATTTTAGATAATGACGTAGAATCATCTCCTTTCGGAAAGATGAGCCATCTCTGTGTTGCCATTTAAAACCTTTTAATCGATCGCGGGGCCTCAATTTTTGTCTGCTTTTAGTAAGTTTTTCGGAAAAGTTTTTTCATTTTTTAAATTTAATCTACGCACAAGTAAGTACCCACATTAGTTCCATATAAAGTAGATGGGTGGGGTAATATATTTCCTCTCTGATTACCTACAATAAAATCTATTTATTATGTTTTTTCCCTACTATGACAACACCGAGTGACAACGATTTTAGAACAAAATCAATGTTAGGTTATGTTTGATTTCTGATTTCAGAATCTGACAGTAGGTACGAGACAAAGGCACGAAAAATGCAAACCTCAATGTACTATTATTATGTGAATTTATTGCACATTTCTTCCGCAGGGTTTTATATTGATTTTACATCTGGTAAATAGTTTCTTTGATATGTACTTACATTTAAAAACAGTATCAAAACATATCGATGCATTTATATAACCAAGGAAAGAGATAAAAATAACAAGTTCGAATAATAAATTTCCTTAGAATATGATGTAGAATCATCTTCCTTTAGGAAGTATGACTAATTTCTGAACATAGTTTGATATTGACGTGAGAAATATTTACTTTAACCATAGTGCTTTTTTAAAATGTATTTTTTTCATTATATATTATGAGTAACTTGTTTGAAAATTATAAACTTCATTTTAATATTTAAGGGACAGCATTAAAAAATTATCCTAAACATCGCTTTGTATTCTGCTTACTCAAGCAATACTACAAACGATTTAACTGTAAATTCTATACGAGTAGTTAAGGAAATGGATTAGGTTTCAAAAGACAAACATCCCGACACTGTAAACTTTTGAATTCTTTGAAAAACATACCAGAATGTCTGAAAATTGGTGCAGTTTGAAAACTAGGGAAAGCAATTTTGATTTTACCTGAAGTTCCAGTATGTATTTCACATGGAATTTAAAAGATTACAGTTTGAGGATTATTGTCTTTTGAAATCTTATTCATTATACTAATTACCTGTATATAAATAATAGTTAAAACATTCTTAGTATTTCTTGAGTTAGCAATCTGCAAATTACGTACTTTTGGGCGCTGACCGTTAATCATTGCAGAATATATCAACTCTGATGAAAATATGCAGAAAATAAAAAGATTACAGTAGCAACTGGGACTTGTACCCAGATCCTCTAGCCTTACAGGGACCAACGTCTGTATCAATTGAACTATTTAGACCTAATTACGTTCTAAATTTAATTTAATTTAAATTTTATGCGATTAATTTGTGGTATTTCAGAATTAATTAATTTAAAAATAATATATAGTACATTTGCGCACGTTCCAGAGTGGAAGATACTCTCAGTATCGCCCTGGTGAAAGACCACCATTCAGAATTGAAACGTTGCTTGAAATGGCTTTTAGCCGTGTTTGGTGACCAGATCTGAATAGCCAGGTATTTCCCACCTTCCTCTTCCCCTTCTCCTTCCCCTCCCCAATACCTTCAGCCTCACAACATTCCCCAATTGGGGATGCCATAGTCTCACTGCCTCCAGACGGTTGGGAGCAGTTGGGACTCTTGTGCGGTATTCATATAAAAAAAAATTCTGTCATTTTTATCGATATCATATTCACAAATTGAATTATTAACATTACCTTCGATCAATTTCCGTTTTTCTTTAGCTGCTATCTTTTGTTATAATTGCAAAGTTCTACCCGAATGTATTTGCAATCTAGATGGTCAACAGCAGCTCCTTTTTTGTAAGTACTATGTGTGTTCGATGTCTTAATTTGAAAAGATTTTCTCAACACATCCATCGGTTCCAATTTTGAAAAGTTAACGGTCCTTGCAGGTAAGTACGGACGAACTCGCAAAGGAAATGATCACACATAATAATTTTTATTATTTTATTTGGGGTTTATTACGAGCTGAGTAAGTAAATGTTACAAGTCAGCGAGTCGTGGGGAAATACTATCTATACGTTTTTTTTTCTTTTCGGGGAAGTATTTTCATGTAATTTCATTTTTTTTGTTTTCCAGAACATCTGAATTAAAAAAAAAACTGTTTTTATTAACGTTTGAACGGGTATACATATATTTTCTTCAATAGATTTGTAGTTATTTTGTGTGATCAAAATTAATAAGAATTACTTTGTTTGCACCTTTTTTTTTAATATATAAATCCGAAAGCGAAGCTTTCTTCGTCAGGATACACAGTATACTAAAAATAATTATATTTTGTCATTATTTTAGTATACTGTGTATCCTGGTGAGGAAAGCTTCGCTTTCGAAGCATGTTGATATTTATATATCAAAAACTTGTAAACGAAGTAATTCTTATTAATTTATTTTACCATATATACACAATATGTCTACTTACAGAGCAGATGTCTTGTATTACTCGATATATATAACCAATATTCAATAATCATAACAGGAATTTATAATATTGTAAAAATGTATGTTAGTTTTAAGCAATATTTGCAAGTCATTTTGCAGTATTGTGTATAAAATATGCACTTGGTCATAGATATGTATTAGTTTCAAGTCACTTAAGTGTAAAATGTAAGGCCCTAGCCATAAGTTATAGTTGTAAGTCATTAACTGTAAGTCATAGATCACTAGTTATAAGTCTCAGTGGTTAGTAATTAGTTGCTAGCTATAAGTCAATAGTTATGAATCTTTCTTGTAAGCCATTAGTAACAAATTATAATTTAAATGAAAAATGTTTTTGTTTTAAGTCCCATTATTTTATTTATATATATTTCTGCATTCGACCGGTTTCGGTTGGACTCAACCTTCTTCAGGAATGTACACAGTGTGGTTTTTGATATTTTTCATAAAACGTCAAAACGTGAAAAATCGATCAATAACCTCGGACCCTGGGTTCGAGTCCCAGCTGTTTTAAATCGAAATAATAAAATGTAATATCAACCCGGTGATAATTCCAGACAGGAAAATGAGTCTCCCACACAAACTTCTGAAATTAGTGGTACATCAAAAGGGAATGATTCTACAATGTGGTCGAAGGCAGAAATATACATAAATAAAATAAATTGGCTTAAAACAAAAACATTTTTCATTTAAATTATAATATCAAGCCACAAAGTGATTGCTTCCTTCGATAACTTAATAAATTTTAGCTGTAAGGTATTAGTAATTTTTAGTCTAAGTGATAGGTTACATAAATTATTTGTAATGCGCCCTTGAGATGATTTTTCTACGAAAACGGCGCTATACTATAGAAGTAATCCAATTATTATTATTATTTTTAACCACGAAAGGAAATCATAGCGTTAAAAAAAATAATGATGAGGAAAACCAAGTTAAATGAAATACATCATGTTTTTCCGTTTATAAGTGCGTATATATACATCCCACGGGCTTCCGGACACCGTGTAGATACGTAGGTTCCCACTTAATTAATTATTCGTCATTAATACCTAAAAGAACTTAAATTATTACTAACACGGCAACTAATCAATCTATTGGTAATTTTTAAATAACTTCTTCGTATAGAAAACTTACTTGCTTTCGCCTTTGCAGATTTCTTGACATTCCATTCATTTCGCAAGAGTTGCGATCTAATTGTCTTGGTTTTATTAGAATTTAAAACTTAGAAATCGCATTACAAAATCATATAAAAAGTGGACTTAATAAAAACCCCCGCTTGCAAGTAGATACACTTTGATAGCGCAGATCAGTTGTCTTACTCCATCGGTTTTTAGTACTGTGGCAAATTATGTTTTTTAAATTATTAAACAATCTGGGAGATTATTCACGATTAATTATGCATTTGGTATCATTAGCTATTGCGATTAAAAACCGGAATCATGACGGATAGCGTGAAAACCACAAGGAATTTGTGTTTCGTAAAGGTGCCCGTATTATTACTAATTGTAAATATTACGTTAAAGTGTGAAAAACAAAGTAGATAACACAGAAAAAATATTTCCTGTACCTACCTACATGATGATTTTTAGTGTTATCTCTGTGATTCATTTTAGTGTTCTGTGAATACCCTTAGAATGAATACCTGCATTCTTTGTTTTATATGAATACCGCCCTAGAGTTCCAACTGCCTGGAGAAAGATGGACAATGACTCCAAATTGAGGAATGTTGTGAGGCTGAACAGAGTAGAAGGGGGAGGAGATGGAAAAAAGGAAGGTATCTTCATGCTCATCATTAAACTAAAAATACAGTTGTTGTAATCGACGATTACTCCCGATTCTTGCGATCTTTTGACTACGAGATAATGCACTTTATTTTTGATAGATGTTTTCGGGAACCAATTTCTTTTAGTTTTTAAGATCCACATGCCCCGTCTAGATATTGTTGGTCGATGCCTCTACCCCATTTCCCTCGGTAAAATAATTAGAGAAATTATTTAGAGTGTAATCGCACCGGTATGAAAGTGGCACCTCGCTTGAAATTGCTATAGCAATGTTATTGTCAAATAATGGAGGGAAAACCCCCCTCAATAAGGGAACGGCACGCCGTGTGTTTTCATATCAGAATGTTGTCAATATTGGTGTGACATGTACCCACTGGCTCCGTTTATTTGGACTCGTCGTTTTTTTATCACACAAAACAAACTAAACATGCAACTCATAAGAAATAAACACTCATTCAAACAAAACAATATTCACAAAAAATCCGTATATATTATTTTCACACTTTATTTGAATTGGTGAACTAAACAGAAAAAAAATCACTTCTTTCGTATGGTGGGGGGGATCAGAGGTTGACATCTAGGTCTGCGAGCCAGTCTAGGGCCTCAGGAGTCACCCCCTTTACCTCATCAATCCCGCTTTATTACTGTTCTACGCCCCATCGCATTCACACATCGCCGACTCTCCTATTGCATCATGTGGGCACAACCGCTGTGGGAGCACCATATGCTGTTGATGGAGGACCAGAGTTTACGAGGCAGTGAGAACCCAGGCTGTCTCTCCGTAGGTCATGTATGATATGGACATCTCACGTCCGCAGATTGTCACTCTAGTTTCCATCTATCTTTTGGAGGAAGAGCTAACCGGGGGAGCCTCTCCCCTTCCATCCAGAAAGGAGTTCGTGACTTCAGGCGGTATGCAGGATGAGAGACAACGTCATCGTGCAGAGAGAAAAAAACGCTTAGTCAATCACTCTTCTACGAAATATCCTAAAAATATTATATGCGTTATTGGCGAAATCCCTCATAACATATTAAATAACTACACGGGAACTGGGAACATTCAACAAAAACAAATATCAATTTACTTCAAAATTTACAATATTCCATGGCCAAATGTCTCTTAAACAAAGACACGATGTACCGAAATCATTACTATACGATTCTGTAAACTTATTACGTTCGTGCTGTATTGTGAGTCGGCACACATCTCAATCTGAATATAACAAAATAGTGGTACGTGCTCATAGCACTAGACTAACTGCAAACGATGGACTTGTATTTCCCAGACTCGTGTATTAAAACGGTCAAAGAGAATACTATGTCCCGAAACTTAACATGTTGCCCACAAAAAAAACGAGTGAACAAATTTTCAGAAGGAGATGCACGCTGAAAAAGATTTTTGCACTAATATTTTTTTCAGTTTTTTTGTTCTCAGAGTTTCATTGCAATTTTTGTAACCTTTCTAATTTTTGATTTTCTCTGTATTTTTTTTATACCTTTGTTTTTTTTTTTTTTAATGATTAATTTTAAAAAAAACAAAAACAGGAAATAATAAAAATGTACCTTCTTAAATTTTAAAAACCGTTACTAAGAACCTGTTGACAAACTGGGGACTTTATTACAATATTTAAGCAACATTTTGAAAAAATAAATGAAAATATTAAAAAAAAAAAAAACATCTTAATAATGTACAACCTGCAACAATAATATTAATTGTCTTTTTTATTCAATCTTATCAGTTATAAAACGATTGGCTTGGTCTAGACTGCGGCGCGGGGTGTTTGTTTTTTAATCTGCATAATAAAAATGTCAGGTATTTATCAATCTATTTCAATTAGTAATTCGCGAGCCTTAATTATCATGTAGATAAATAGAATGCATTTAAAATATGCGCGTTCGATACACTTTGGCCAGATCCAGTGGCGTGGCCATGGGCAACTCTGGCAACTGCTTGGGAAAGCAGGCCTCCAGTGCACACAGTTTGGCCATCGGAAAATTAAAAAAAAAAATCGCTCGGATGCAATTCCCGTGTTAAGTAGGTGCTTACACTGTTTTTTTATAGAATTAAGATACATATATGTATTTCCATAGATACCTACAAAATCGAGCCTTGCATTTTTAAGAAACATTATAATCTATTTAAATATCCAAAGAATACATTTATTGTTTTATTCTATGGTATAGATAATTATAGATCTACGAGTACCTACGTCGCTTTTTTAAATTTGTGAATACTATTCAATTAAATCCCTACCTGAACCTTTTCATAGACCGCTACGGAAAAAATCATCAAGTTCTTGCTCGTGTAGCGGTGTAGTGTATCGCAGAACTACTGCTGGGTAAGGGAGGACTGCTGGCGGGTGTTCCAAACTAGTTAAAACCAGTTTGAACTTCATGAAAATCATTTTTAAAAGCCAACGTTTGAATGTATTTGTGCACAACAATGGTGGTTCAAATTGGTACGAAATAGTTTTGAACACCCGCCCGCAGTCTCCCCCTACCCTGCATAAGTCTTACGATACGGTACACCACTACACAGGCAAGAATCTCTTTAAAATGAATCCACTGTACATTTGTAAATACCAGTTGGAAAATAGAGATGTCGGTGTTACGTAAATAAATATCGTGGACATTAATAAATATAACTTATAAAGCTACAGCGTAAACCCTCCGCAATCTAAAATGAATTATTATCTTTTAGGTCAATGAACAAATTCGCGACCGTCGATAGATCACCCAGACTAAGTCACAATTATTGAGGATTTATTAAAGCTTAGTATATCTCCATTCAAACTGGATTTTATCTTTATCAAAAACTCATTAAATTTATTGCATATTACGTGGATTCCGATCACTATCTTGGAATGCCCATAATAATTTGATAGGAGTTATCGGGACATCTATTAGTGCTAATGTTTACATACATACTACTTTATGTATGAAATACCCAAATAAAATAAGTGATATACTATAATATTGGCTCATGTGGCTCGGATACAATAATTGATTTGATAGCGAAAGTAACCATGTCCAAATAAAGAAACATTCATCTGAATATTTTATTTCATTCCAAACGTTTATTTTTTTTTTCAAAATATATCTAAATCATAAAGTTATTAAGTAGGTACTTTGAAAATATTCTACCCAAAAAACCTTCTTCTTTTGAATATGTAATCTGTGGCTAACCAGAGTGGTATGTCTACCGTCTAACCTCAATACAATATGGCGGGTTTAATCTTTTTCATACTATTTTTAAAAGGTTATAGCAACAGTTTTACATTTTGGATTTCATTCAAACTACTCTCTAAACCTTCCCGGCATTAATAAAAACAAACTGCGTTATTTTCAGCGAAACCGGTCCAGAGATTTTCAAGAACATCGAGGACAAACAAACAAACTTTACAAACTTACATTGATTTTATATATATATATATAGATTAGGTGGTGTGATTGGAGTTAACCCAAACAACACACACTTAGGATTGACGTGTGTATTGGTGAATATGTATAACCACTCCAGGTATGTTTATTACATACACTAGTCTGTTATAAACATCTGTCATTTTATTTTGAATTATTCCTGATTGACATTGAATTTAAAATAAATTCGCTGTTTTTCAGCTTACCCCAAAATGAAATACTTTTTTGAAAGCATATGGAAGACTCTTTCAATTTTAATATTACAGATAGACATTCTATTTAAAATATTAAAAAATTTGAACAAAGACAAAGTTTTTAAAATCCCTTTCCAAAGGATTTTTTTAAATATTAAACTGTAAATACCACTTTATCCAAAACTAAAACACACATTTAATTAAACGTATTATAAAGATTACTGTAACTTCCCGTTTACTTCGTTTCATATAAAAATAATTATTTAAAAAAAATTGGCAACATTGATCAATTTTTTTCTAATTTTAAATAATTTTGTTTCATAGAATTATTTTTAATTAATTGGGATTGTCTATGGTAATCTTTTAAGAGCAAAAAGAAAGCTTGGTGTTCTCTCTTTCTAATACTTTATATATCAAATGCCTGACCATAATAGAAAAGGAGATGGAATGAATTTTATGAGGACTTGTTATTTGGTGACAGAACTAGCACAACGTGGCTCAACTGCTTTTTGATGTTTCGTGACAAATTACACTTTTGACAGTGATATTCCCGGGAAACTTCACTGAAAAACAGCATCTGAGTAATTAAGTGATAAAAGAACAAACAGTTTATACGTAATACGATTTCGAATATTCGCAAAGTTTCTTTGTATAAAGTTCTTAATTTTACAATGTTTTCTTTTTATTTTGTTAAACATGAACTATTCATCGATGTAATTTTCTTTTCTGAAGGAGAATAACACGTTTGAAACATGCTGTGTACAAGCAACCCATCTGTGCGAGTACTGGCTGCCACACTTATACAGCGTACATAATTAAGAAACAGTTTACGAGTGTAATAAATCAATCAATTTAGAAACTAATAGAGATTTAACGTAAATCGCATTCGCGTTAGAATTCTAGATTTATTCCCAATTAAAATCACCTGAAAACATCATCGTACCATTGACGCGTAATTTGTGTGGAAAACCGTCATCACACTCATCACTTATGCAATTTAGTTCTACTGGATATGCGGGATAAGGGCATAAGATAACCGGTTTCATAGGAAATTCCAAGCTAAATTATAACAAAGGTTTACTGACAGGCTAAGAAACAAACTTCTCCTATTTTAATGGAACGAAGTACGATATTTTTTACAGTATTTATTTAGCAAAAGATATTGTCTTTAAAGTAAAGGTTCAACACGATAAATTTGAAAAACATAGTCGCGCCGTAATGTCGTGAATTGGATTTTTCAGCGAAAAAAGTCCGTATTCGTATTCTTTTGTTTACAAATGAGTCAATAAAAACTCATTTGGTACAGGTTTTTTACATTTTATGTTTGGTTCCAACGTTGATGTTTTCGACTCAAATTACTCAGCAAAAATAATAAAAAAAGTGCCTCCATGACCCAGTGACTGGGTATTTTGATGATGTATTTATATTACCCAGTGCTATTTTTAGAAAAGTTGAACCGAAAAACAGTTTTCCTGGTTCCTTATATCTATTTACTCTCAAGCCTCTCAATTTTAAATGTTCGTAGGTACCAAAAAAGTACTTTTTTAACTGCATTTACGTTTTTACTCATTGTGACATCACTATCCTGCAGGTACCTACATAATCTACGGAAAGTGTTTATCTATGCAGACTTCCATTGTTATAATTTCTAGGCCGCTTGCCCGCTTATAAAATGGACAATTTCACAGTAGATAGGAAAGACCTCCGTGAGGCATTTTCTATACAGAGGCCGACGGAAACGCCTTGGTAAAAATAGTAATTTTTAAGGAATTAACTGTCAATCTTCCAACGATAACATTTGATGACATAATGAACGATGTGCATTCAGAAATAATGTATGAATCTATTTCTATTTGCATTTTACTTGAGTTTTCCGATTGGACTCTAGCTAGTGAAATATTAAGGATTATACTGTTAGCGATAAATAAAACACCGAGTGTTTAGAATCCAATATATTCAGTTGGGGGGTTTGTAACAATAATCGGTAAGGTTATGTTTATCCTTTTGATTCAAATCCAATTCAGCCGTTGGAAGTTGTAAGAATTCCCGCTCTTCCCGGGTGATGAGTAGTTCTCCGCCTGGCCGGCAGAGGCGCTCCGTGCCTCTAGTCCGTATAATCCGTATTCCGTAAATATACATCTAACAATACCTATCTAATATGGAGAATTTAACAAAACTAACATTTTTATACAGTAGTAATATATATCACACAAGAACGTGGCGTATATTTAATTTATGTTTTATCATGGCATTTAAAAGTAGACAAAAATTAAGGTACTGCGATCGTTTAAAAGGTTTTAAATGTCAACATAAAGAAGGCTTAAAGGAAAAATAAAGTAAGTTTAAAAAGGGGTTCAGTAATCATTACAGTGGGATATTTTCCAAAGTAAGATGATTCTACATCATATTCTTCGACAGTATTTTATTATTTAACGTTTTTCAAGGAATACAATTACATGGAAACGCAATATTTATGTATTTCTGAAAATGTATGTATCGAGATAACCATGTATTGGGTGCTAGATAAGTAAATAATTAAATTAAAAACAGAATCAACTTCGTATCAAAATTGAAAATAAAATAAAAATGCTAAAAAACTGATTACGATGTTTTTTACTTGGGCGTTATTCTTTGTTTACTAATACTTATAAACTTACAAACTCAAGGATAGCTTCAAATCAGAATGTAAATGGTAACAATTGCTTGAAAATCAACAAAATTGTTGTTTAAATAGAAATTTGCATGAAATGAATAATATATATTAACAGACTATACATACTATGTACAAGTCATTTTAATAGTTGTGAATATTTTTAAAGTTAGACACTAGCTTCCTTGCTCTAAATTCTGCTAAACAGTGCTAAAATATACTTCCCTCGTTCCACTGCATATTGATTTATTCATTTTAAATAAATTGAAGCAATTAGTATTCTGTATGTCCCGATGAGGAAAGCTTCGCTTTCGAAACATGTTGATATTTATTTATTAAAAATGTAATGTTTACGAAGCAATTTTTACTAATATATATTATTTTTAATAAATAACTAAAGTAAAATAAATTAATTTAAAAATATACTTAGTATTCACCACTTTATACATTTACATTGATATCTACATGTTTCGAAAGCGATGCTTTCATCTTCAGGAATACATGAATACTATAAAAACAGTGATGAATACTAAGTGTATTTTTTAATTAATTAATTAATAATCACGCGACAAAGTGAATACCAATCGTTTGAAGGAATTATAAAGTAAAAATAGTTTATTGTGATTTTTTTTAATAATTTTTATTACAAAATAATAAATATCTGTAATTAATTGCCGAGCTTACAGTTTTTTTTATCTTTGTTATGATCCAAAATGATATTTGGACTTCATTATCCTTGTCATTACAAAAAAATGTAGGTAACCACCGAACTTTTACGACCAGTCGGTATTATAAATATATATACACGGTGATATTCTGTTTTTAGTCATTAACACAGAGCAAATAATATATACCATAGAGATGCCTTAACACGCAAGGGGAAGAAACCAAATAAGAGGGGCGGGGGCCACCTAGGAGTGCCGCCAATTAAAGTAAAACAGCAACCAAGTAAATAGGTTCGACTTGTTTACAAAAACAGAATATTTTGTTAGAGTATTTAGTTTGGCCCTTTTTACAAATGTTTTTTTAATTTGCTTACCGCAGTCAGAATCACGCGAGACTAAAGCTGTGAACTAATCTGGTGCCAAAATGGGTGTTACGTGACCATTGCCTCCAGCTGTCGAATTCACACACGGGGCAAGTCTATTAATTCTGACGTCAGTGGTAATTACCTAGTATTCTGAATATTTTTTGTAATATTTTCCTTATAGTCTTGTTCCATTCCTTTTCATGGTCCTGTCTGGTGATTTATCCAAAATAATTAATTTAAGTGTTTTTTTTTTACCTTTTCCTTACGGTGCTAGGAAATTCCGCGAGCTCCGGCGCTGTATACTCACAGTACAGCGTAAACATTTACAGTTTTGCGGGTTTTAAGTTGGATAAAAATGAACAGTTACATTAAATTTGTTACTTACGTAAATCATTTTATTAATTGTACAAATACGTATAGTTAAATATGGCTCAAAATAAATGCTAAAAATGAAGAAAAAACATCGGCCGTGTATAAAACGCATGATACGTCCATTACTGCCGGCAAACCGCCGACTGCTACTAACGACCGTGCATCGTGGCACGGCGAGCGAACCCCGCACCCTCTCCCTCACTCCCGCACTACTCGACAAGTTAATAAGGCCCGCAGACGTGCGTGCATATTGACAATTTTTTTCCTAATTTTTCGAAAAAAAATATTTTTCGGTTTTTTTTATTTTTTTTTATTGTATAATATTAATTATATACAGTGGGAACTTATACCCGCTAAGCCACTGCAAGTAGCTTGTCAGCAGGAGTTTATTTCAACAATATAATATAATACAACAATAAATTACAATCATCATACAAATGTAGGGCAAAAATTATTATATTTAGGCGCATGCATCTTGTCCTGTACATAAGTTGAGAAAAAAAAAAAAATTAAAGAGAAAAAATAATGGTAAAAGCATTACAGATTTGTTATTGAGATACTAGAGTCCAATTTTATAACACCGATTTAAATAATATTATAAAAATGTCAATATCATAAAAAATATCAAAATTATAAAAGTACCAATATTATAAAAGTATCAATATTATAAAAATATCAATATTATAAAAACATCAATACTTTTAAAAATATCAACATTATAAAAACATTCATATTACAAAAATATAACTATTACGTAAATATCAGAAATATCAAAGCATCTGTAAGTATTAAATAAATTAAGAAATAAAAATTTAAAAGATATATACATAAAACAGCAGTACAGGTTGGTTACAATGAGGATAGACTTAAATATAATAGTAACACCGTAACAGTAAGTACACCAGATATCTAGGAGCTATACAACCATGGAGACCGTCATATTTGTTACCATCAATACACAAGGTTACTTTCCAAAAGCCAACACTTTAACATCAGTGAGAATTTCATCATAGGACAATTGTTTTTGTTAAATATAAATGGTACAATGTATTCAAGGGTTCGTTGACCATATTTATTTTGAAATATTGGCACTATCATTCCTATATTTTGTGTGAAACGTGTATTGTGTACATGATCCACCACTGCCTTATACGGACTTTCAGATATATGTTGCAGTAGAATTTTATGCCACAAAATACCACGAACAGGTAATACATTAATTGATTTGTACATGATATCAATGTCTCGCCTTTGGTTAAAAACTGTTTTACTTACTAACAATTTTACCATGGCGTTTTGAATCAGCTGTAAATGTTTTATGTTGGTCTTACAGGAGTGTCCCCAAGAAGTTATACCATACCTTATAGTCGATTCTGCTAGAGACAAATAAATTAGTTTCATAGTTTTTATAGGCACGTATAATTTTATCTTGTGGAGTCTTCCTACAATGGCTCGAAGTCGCTTACAGAGGTCGGAAATTTGTACGTCCCATTTCATATTACAATCCACCGTAACACCTAGATACACGTACTGGTTGACTAATTCGATACTTGTACACGCGCAGGGCTGTTTGGTATTATTGTGAATGCAATTAAATGAATGGGATATGATTACAGGTGCCTCGCTGTACCTTGCATGCGGGGATCTTATATGCATCAATTTCGTTTTTTTAGCATTGATTATTAGACCAGAGTCATGTGACCATTTTAATAAAGAAATAAAGTCTACCTGTAACAATTTTATTGCAGTATCCAAATTTTCATGGGATATTATAAGTGCTGTATCATCAGCATATACATAATGTTTAACAAACGAGAATATTTTGTTCATAAGTGATACAAAGATAATATAGAGCGTTGGACCTAAAATTGACCCTTGTGGAACTCCTGTTTTGACATTTCTTCTTTTACTAAATTTGTCTGATATTTTTACCTGAATTTGGCGGTTGGTTAGGAAGTTTTTGAATAGTTTGAGAAAGTTGTATTCGATAAATACTTATATTGTGTTTATTTTATCCAATATGTAAATGTATTGCGGAGGAATACCTAAAATATTAACTTTGTGTTAAGTAGGTGTATTTAGAGATTTTAAATTAATTGGAGACGTGTCAACTCAGTTGACAGCACTGGCTAGGAAAGGTAAAAAAAACTTAAATATGACCGGTTTGTAGCTAACTAGTTCTCACCCAGGCTTTGCGGGTTCACTCCTCTACAAATTGGCAGCCACCTCTAGTCTGGAACTAGTGTGAGAGAAAAGTGAAGCATAAAAGTGCAAAAGATTGAAGACATAGCTTTTTTTAATACCTTATAAGAACTTTCCTGACGCTATGTAAAACTATCACCGGTTGTGCAACGTTGTGCGGCAGGTTAAGGAAGGGGCTGTATGAAGAAATTTGTTTAATCGAGTCTTGAAGATGAGAGAGGAAAGACGAATACTTACTGGTTACTAATTCTACAAGTTCGTCGTTGTACGTAAAAAAAAAACAAGTCCGACAGACGTCTCGTTTTCATACCGCCGACATCAATACTGTAAACACGTGTTCCTCGCCGGTGCACTGATTATTATATAAACGGCAAACCTGTTTTCTATTTATATTTTAAATGAATTATTTGTTTGAGTCAAACATAATAAACCTCATTCTCACCAGTTACATCTAATAATAAAAGCAATATAATATTATATTCTATTACCACAGAGCAAATAATACATAGAGATGCCCTAACATGTAAGGGGAAGAAATTAAAATAAGGGTGGAATGTAAACCGAATATTTAGTTTGAACCTTTTTATAAATAAAGCGTGGACGGCAGTGAACTAGGCTGGTGACAAAATGGGTGTCACGTGACCTTTGCCCCTGCCGTCAAAATGGTACTTAGGGAAAGTCTATTAATTCTGAGGTCAGTGTCTATTACAGAATACGTAATAAGAAAAAAGATTATGTAATAAGAATAATTATAGTATTTCCCCTTTATTTCTCTGCATCACCTGCCTACACACGTCTCGGGCCTGCCGGGGGGAAATCCCACAGCCGACATTGATTCGACTCTATTGGTATTCAACAGGTAAAATATTTTACATAAGTGGGTCAGTTTAGTCTGTTAGCGTAATTTCTTGGATTTCTGACTGATTCAACCCGTGATGCGAAACATTTTTAGCCGGAGGACCAATTTATCAATTTTCAATGTGTACGTGGGCCAAAGGAGGTGGGGTACCTACAGCTCGACATGGTTAACTTTGAAGTCGGTGGCGTTACCTGCGTAGATTTTGTAAATGCATTTTATTTTATTATTTTGATTCAGTACAAACTTCCCAAATGTCCGGAGCCAGTAGCCTGTCTATTATAAACAAAAAAATTAACTAGGTACCTACCAGTGGCGTGCATTGCTCTATGACAAAGGGTAGCTTACAGCAAATAGGTATTAGAAGATTGTGGCACAAGATAAGTTGGTTTTTGCGGGCTGTGGACGCATTTGCATCATACAAAAAATACTTTTTCTATAAGTGACTTTAGGTAAGCACTAACAGGCTAACCTAGCTAAGCAATTTACGTGTGCATTTTTACAATGTATGGATATGATTGTCTGAAAAGGTAATGCTAACCCATAAATTAATCATATTATAATAATCCAAGTAAATGCATTTTTCCCAGTGCTATTTCTGCTACAATGTCTCTAAAGCTACTATTTTTTTTTCATAATTATTCTGCATTTTCAGCAATGTCGCCTTATAAGAGATCATGTGTAAATAATACAGCACGTTTGAAATATTCATGTCGAAACTGTAAACATTATTATCGGGTTAATAATTTCTGAGATTTCTTTGTTAAAAACCCTTTATTTCGCGCGCGCGAGGTGACACGTGACTGATAAGTTTGTTACTGTTGCTGCGATAAGATAATAACACGGTGTTGAGAATCTCACGGTATTAATGAATACTTAAAGGTTCATTACCATGGAAAATATTATTGATGTAGTCATGGGTAGTTGAATCAGCAGAGCGACTCAACTCCTCGGCGACACTGCATTGACCGTTGATATTTTAATATCACTACAGACAGTTTTGCGGCTACCTTTTGATCCATGTCACAAAACAGTTATAAAATTGCCCCCACGACTTTTATACTTTTCGTATCAACCTTTCACTTCTCGCATGTTTGATACAGATTTTCATCTTTAGTGTTGTTTAAATCATATACAAATGTTTACTCACTTGCCTTTTTTTATATGAATACCGCACAAGAGTCCCAACTGCTCCCAACCGTCTGGAGCCAGTGAGACTATGGCAATCCCAATTGGGGAATGTTGTGAGGCTGAAGGTATTGGGGAGGGGAAGGAGAAGGTTGAATAGTTCATATAATAGATGAGGTGGGAACGTACCTTAACCGGCTTAACCGATACCAATCTAAATTAATTAAGTTTACGGTGAAAAGCTTGATTTGTATCGGGATTTAAACAATGATAACCTAATCAAATATAAGTAGGCAGGTAGACAATGTTTTACATAACGCGTTGCTTGCGTATTTGACAGGGCAATAAGCACTCACTTTTAATGGACTAACGCTGAGTATCTAATCTTTCGCACACACTCGTGATCTGGGATTAGATTTTTTTATGTTCTCATTAAAGATAACTGCATTACCTAAAGAGCCTTTTTAAACAATAGCTTCGTAATTAATTAACGCAGGTACCACGGAGATAATTTCACTGCAATATTTAATAAAACTGCTCTAATCAGAAGGTTCGTTCGTCCGCAACTGATAAACATGGGAGACAAAGCGTTTTAACTTTCAAGCTTCGACGAAACAGAATTTGTATGGACGTATTACAAATATCCCTTAAAAACTGGAAGTTGTATGAACTTGTAATTTTTTTTAATGTCATCTCCAATCAGTCTACAAGCTGAAAATGTAATTATATGAAATTCCCTAGATAGGAAAATATGTTTTTCCATTATTTAACCGCTCTACCTTCAGGTAATTTTCTGAAAAATACTCAAAACATAATCTTTTTTATCTAGATTATGAATACAATGTTGGTGATATTCATACCTGATAATATTTTGTCAAACAAGCGACCGCACGCTTCGCCTGTCCTTGAAGAACTACTTGGTTAAACTTAATGTCCCGTGTTGTTGGGACGCACGCGTGGTCATATTATTTTTTCTGAAGCGCGTACGTGATACGGGATAGCGCAGAATGGTACAATCAAAGTTTGCGTATCACGTACGTTCATAGGCATAGGGCGGTTAACATGTTATAGGTTTGAAAAAATGCACAGTGTTTCTTTAAATCATTCGTCTGGAGATTTTTGGTCTATCTTTATTATTTTGTGTTTTATTAAAAATTTACATAAATGTCGCTTATACCTTTTTATTCCAAATTAAAACTATGTAGCGCCTTCTCTTTTTATCTTGCATATTACCGTATAACGCCCTCAGTCCACCTCCATTCTTTATTCGGGGTTAGACCGCCGTGCTTACTATATCTATGCCCGATGTTACAATCCTAAAAATGCGTGATTTTTGCGTTAAAACACGACAAATAATCATTCAAAAAAATTATTTAACCTTTGTAAAATAATAGCGTTATTACTTACTGTTTATTGAATTTATTACTTTAATTGTTGAAATAAAAATTTATGCATTATTATACAAAATTATTATTTTTTTTTTTGAACTTGGCTATCATTTCGTTTCGTGAGCTCGTCGAATTAATTTTGGTAATTTTTTCCTATTGGGACCCGTTTTACATACAAAATTCTGATTTCTAATAAATATTTTTTGCTACAACTACAAATGAAAAATGGAAAAAGTATTTTTAGTATTAATTGACACCTTTTCCAACGAAATCCTAGTTTTATGAGTATGGATGAGAAGTAATTTTTTTTGTTTTTGTTTTACATTATGAAATATAGGCCATTAAAGGGATTGATTTTTCGTGATTTTAGAGGCATATTTAACAATTATTTGGGGGCTAACGGTGATTTAAAAAAAAGTTTTTCCCCATCTGCTTTGAAAATATAATAAAATATAAAATAAAAAAAATTAAAAACTATGAAAATAAGCATTATGGTGGACTTTAAATTAAATTAAAAACAACCGATTTACTTTGGAACACAAATTAGCCGTACATAATTTAAAATATCAACCCGAAAAAACGTTTTTTTTTTAATGTTTTGATTTTGTATTTCTATTTATGTTATCATATTTACATAGAAAATACGCTAACAAAAAAATCAAAAAAACAATAACCCCGCAAATAATTTTCTAAATTGCCTCTAAAATTATGAAAATTGATTTTTTTTCGTGGCATATACTTCATAATTTAAAACAATAAATAAATAAAACACTTCTCATCCGTACTAGATATTTACTAAACCTTTAATTTAAAAAAAAAATCATTCGGTGAGTATTTTGGTCTCAAATCCTAAATTAAGTTATGCATGAAACAGACAGCGCAGCCGTTCCTCTTAAAGTAAAATAGTTAATAAATATATTGAAGTCTTGGCTAGCTGAAAGAAACTATTTGTATTAGATAATTAGGAAATATGTATTATTTTATATAAGATTTATTGATGTTATTTATGTTTTATTTTAATTCAGATTATTACGTGTTCAAATGGTTCACTTGTAAAACGAGCTTTATCGTTTCTGCGCACGACTGAAGATATCAGTTACTTGATAACGTAATATCATAAAATACATTAGGTCCGGGATAGTTTCTATAGCATAATAGACACCGTGCCTGGTTGGCGTGCGGGGGATATCTGTTCAATTCCCAATCAAGATATTTAAAGATATTTAAAAAATATATGTTTTTAATCATTGAAAATAATATTAACAACTCTATGAAATCGAATGAAACACGGAACCGAAAAGACACAGAATTTTTTTTATTTTTTATTTGAATAATTGTCTCGCTTACTGTAATTTTATTACCGTTATTTTTTTGTGTTGGAATCACCTCCCAAATCTACTGCACTTTACCTCCCGACGCCTTGAATGTGAAGAAAACAATGAGAAAATAGATATTGTCAATTTTTGTATTATTATTTTTATGTGTTTCATTTTCACCAGCTCAATAGGTTTCAAACCATTTTATGTACTTTTTGCATATATAATGTGATATGGGCGACATGCGGATGCGTGACAGATATTTTAACTATCATTGCAGGTCAAATACATGGCAGTTGCTCCTGACACTAAAAATCCCCTCTTTACAAAATCAAACTTTTGGATGGCAATATACAGAGCCTTAAAAGATCCCACTGGGTTTTAGCAATCAGTGACTGCTGATGTCTAGACATCAGACAAAGAATTAAAATATCAACTTTTGGCCAAACGTTAATTTGACTAAACCACTGTTTTTGGATGAAATAACCCAGCCTAAGAATTATAGTTCACGTGCACCATTTCAGCATTTCAGCATTTCGACTAAGTAGGTACTAGGTATATAAAAAGTATATAAATTTGCTTCTAGTATTTACTTTTATTATTTTTTTAAGACAGATAAACTTTGACAGTTAACGAATATCCTGACAATATTTTAATCTCTCCTACTGCCATCATTATAAGCAGAAAATGTTGCTTATGCAATGATGGAGCACTTAGCTAGCAGAGGACGGTACCTGCGATACCTGGTTAAAATCTTTACCTTCATTCCCCAATTAGGATTTCTTTTGCTCTTAGCAGTTAACAGTGGCGGTTCGTGCCCTTTCTCATTGGGAGATTATAAAACTGAGAAAAAATTCTTTCCATATTAAAAAAATACAATGTTGCTCTTTTCCAAATTATATACTCGTATATCATCAAATACCCTATAAAACGAAATCCATCCCAAATATCAAACATAGGGTTTTAGAGGAAAGCGCCGCAGCTGAAACTTTTACTAGATCCAAGGACAGACTAATGATGCACTTGATTCTTATCGTTCGGAAAGTCGAAAGAAAACTTTTGGAATTTTATCAAACAGAAACCTTTAATTTACGTCAAACGTAGTTCTTAACAAAAATAGCAGTGAATTGTCTATAGCGTTTATAATAAAATAAGTACACAAATCGCCCAAAATCATATAAAATCGCCCCCAAAGCACTTTTAACTGTTGAACAAGCGACTTAAATTGTCCACGTTGGGAATCACTGATCTAACCGATCAGTAAAATTGTCATTGAATATTAATGTATTTGTTGTTATTTGTTAAGTTTTACAATCTTGTTTTGGCAAAGTGAGGTTAGGTAATTGAGAAAATTTTCAAAAGACCATTTGAGGTTAAATAATCTCACTTTTCCGGTATAAAATTATCAGCAGGATCATTTTACTCCGCTTAATTGCCACTGAAAGGTGTACATTTTTTATGAGTTAAAGTAAAAATTATAGTAAACAATGTTTATGCAGAGTTTTTCAAGACATTCGTTTCCATTTCCAGATGAGACTTTCCCTTGACAACACTTAATTATTTGATATCTAATTTTTGTTATCGCGCATTGAATAATAAGTGTTTATTTTGGGATTTCCTTGAGTAGCTAATAAAGGATTATGATGATTATTCATCTCAACTATAAAAACCGTAATGGCAGGATCATTAAATCTTTTCATATTTTGCGGTAACAGTACTAATATTATAATCTCCCATGGCTCGCCTTTTGGGTGATAACGTTGGAACTTTAGAAATAAATAAAAAAATTACGATAAGTGTGACAATAAACAATGGGTTTTATCTGCAAGGAATACTGCATGCGAAGGCCGTCAGGTTAATATAATTTCAATAAATGATTACAGCATTTCTCTCCTGTGGAAAATGTAAAAAGCCAACTAGTTTTCAAATACACCTATCACGTGTCGTGACTTTTCTTCAACAAACCCTGGCAAATTTTCCAAAACACAATGTTTTTTAATAGATTTTTAAAAATGTTTTTGATAAGTAGGAATGTAACCACAATTTGTACAAAAAATATTAGCCATATTGGAAACAAGAACTTGGGGTTTTATTGTTTAAATCTCGATGAATGTTGACAGCATCTGGTGTTAATTACATTATTGAGTGAACAATTTTCTACAAAAAGATTTTTTAACAAATTTGATAAACGATAGGTCGGTAGGTATATCTTTCTGAGTTATGGCGAAGAGAAATGTATAATCACCAAACTCATGTTCTTCTTTAGAAACATATTTACGGTCTCCGTGGTTGAGTGGTTGCGATCCGAATCCAGAGGTCGCAGGTAAATTTATTTGATTAAACTGTGCTATTTTACAATTTATTCATTAAAAATAATATGTAGTATATTTTCGGCACGTTCCAGAGTGATAGATACTGTCAGTATCGCCCTGGTGAAAGACCACCATTCAGAACGAAACGTTGCTTGAAATGGCTATATCAACAATATTATATAATACAACAATAAATAAAAATCATCATACAAATATAGTGTAAAATTAGAAGCATGCATGTTGTGATCCAATGTAGACAAGTTAGAAAAAATATTTAAAAAAAAAAGGAAAACAGCATAACAGTTTTGTTATAGAGATACTACAGTCCAATTACATAATATTTGTTTAAATAATATTATAAAAATATCAAAATATCAGCAAGTATTAAACAAATTGAGAAAAAAAAAAAACAGTTGGACAGTTTTGTTACAGTATGGATAGTATTAATATAATAGTAACACCAAATAATTTTAAAGATACCCGCAGCTATCAAAGAGACATACAATCAAGGAGACCATCATATTTGTTCAATGGACAATGTAGAAAAATAGCGTAAATACAGCAGACATCGAAGAGCTATACAACCAAAGAGACCGTCATATTTGTTACCATCAATACACAAGGTTACTTTCCAAAAGCCAACACTTTAACATCAGTGAGAATTTCGTCATAGAGCTATTATTTTTTTAATTCGTATGGCAACTTGTTAAATATAAATGGTACAATGTATTCAAGGATTCGTTGACCATATTTATTTTGAAATATAAGCACTGTAATTCCTATATTTTGTGTGAATCGTGTATCGTGCTCATGATCCACCACTGCCTTATACGGACTGTCGGATATATGTTGCAGTTGAGTTTAGAATTAATACATTAATTGATTTGTACATGATATCAATGTCTCGCCTTTGCTTAAAAACTGTTTTACTTACTAGCAACTTTACCATGGCATTTTGAATCAGCTGTAAATGTTTTATGTTGGTCTTACACGAGTGCCCCCAAGAAGTTATACCATACCTTACGGTCGATTCTGCTAGAGACAAATAAATTAGTTTCATAGTTTTTATAGGCACATAAAATTTTACTTTATGAAGTTTTCCTACAATGGCTCGAAGGAACTTACAGACGTTGGAAATTTGTACGTCCCATTTCATGTTACAATCCACCGTAACACCTAGATACACATACTGGTTGACTAATTCAACATATTTCCATATTAGAGCCCATTTTACGCCCTGGATATGGATAAGATTTTGCAACATGGTGCGACTGGAAACGCGTGAATGAACTTTATTATTAAAGTTTTTGTTGTTGTTTTTACGCAAGCTTTAGAAAATAATCGCATCGGTAATAATAATTAGATTAGAAAATAGATTTGTATTTAACAACGAGTTTAGTTAAATTATTATATGGACCTTTATTAGCGAGATTACGCTGATTATGAAATGCATTTCAAGGAATCATATATCCATAAACGGTAATAACATTGTCAACGAACATAACTGTTTATTTCCCTTACCACAATGTTCAAATAGTATTAAAATGTGAATAAAAATATCATATTTTGCCCTATCCTATAAAAACAAGTAAAAATCTAGCGCAGTCATTAACGGCCGGTTTTTCAGTGTACTGAGGAATGTTACGAGTCGGATTGGGTTGTCGAGTGGAAGATACTTTCAGTATCGCCCTGGTGAAAGACCACCATTCAGAATGAAACGTTGCTTGAAATGGCTTTTAGCCGTGTTTGGTGACCAGATCTGAATAGCCAGGTATTCCCCACCTTCCTCTGCCCCTTCTCCTTCCCCTCCCCAATACCTTCAGCTTCACAACATTCCCCAATTGGAAATGCCATAGTCTCACTGGCTCCAGACGGTTGAGAGCAATTGGGACTCTTGTGCGGTATTCATAAAAATAAAAAAAGGTTTACTATCCGATAGAAATTTGACGAACGCAAATAATATGTTTTTTGGGCATATTGATCAATAAGTAAATACCTAATAATAAGTCAGGACATCAAGGAAAAGTCGCCATCTCAAAAAATTTCATTTAGGAAACTAAAAAAACAAATTTAGACATAATTGTATTTTTAGTCACATTAAAAAATATATATATTTGTCAAGAAATTCAAGAAAAATTGTACAAGGGCCATGTAAAAAATATTCTTTTTCCAGCAAGCCGTGAGAAATATTATTATTAATTATCTGCCATTTCAAAAACTGTTTCAAAACTATCGCATCTAGGCCCAGTAGGTATTTCAGTATTTTTTAGTAATGTATTTTCTAACTCGGATTATCTTGTCGGAGCTCTCACCAGAAAGCAACTTGATGAACTTAAATACATCTCTTGCTAACTTAATGTCAACTGAAATTCCGGGACTTAATCCCACCTAAGCATCATTTTGATATAGCTAACTATACACTTTAATTGATTTTAAAGTGTTTAATTTTCTTTATAAGTCGTTTATTAGAGATTAAAAAATCAGAGTTACTTGCGTCAGTTAAATCACGCACGTCTTAATTATCTAGGATTATATAATTAAACGTAAATGAATGAAATTTTATTTCATAATTTGTTATATGAAAATATTACTGTATTACATGGGTAGACAATAGTAATTAAGCTATTCTGATAAGATATTGCTTAGGTAAATTATATACGATGGTATACGTATCAATACTGGCCATAAACCATTATTTTATTGGAACAATATAACTGTTCTAGCTATCTATAAATAGGTATCTTCATAAATCCAATATCGGTAAGTGAGCCTGTGTATGTGTTTCACCAATAAATATTTCACACTTTATTGATACTACTTTAGATACTATTCAGAAATATATTACTTTTATTTATCAATGCATTGTAATGATGGCAATAAAGTTTCAACACTGCATCCATTTTTTTCCCGCCTAAAACTGTGTTTTCCCCCCAAAAACAATTGTCAAAAGCAACTTGAGGTTTTGAAGGCCTTTTTATCACGAAACCTTTCCTATCACGAATATACTGTTATGCAGTGGCGTGCATTGCTCTATGACCGAGGGTAGACTGCAGTCTTTTCGATTGTAATTGCATAACATTGAATATTTTGGTAGCCTTGAAAATGCCATTTTTATTATTATCTTCTGTTGATAATTGTGGTGAGGTTGACATGAGAGTAAAAGTTGATTGCCGATTCATCCTGGGTCATTTTACCTTCTTTTTCTAAACTCACGCATTTTATCATCATAAAAAGTTACCATTTTCCTAAGGACTGCATGCCATTGCTGTTATGATACAATGATACTGCAGTTGTGCTTTTTACTTATGCGTCGTAGGTCATAGGTCGTAAGGTCAGGTTCCAACAGGTCAAACCGAAAACCTACGTAACATTAATATTTAAATAGACCATAACTATAAAACAGAGATCTGTTCGTCTGACGCAGCAAAAAATCTCTCGATCGGTGAGTTCTGTCATAGTGATATTGGCATAGCCTTCCTGTCCGGAAATTCTAGCTATTCATTTTTTTTGCCTTGTTACTTTATTTTGTTTGATTCCTAGGTAGGTATGTATACGAGTATATTGTATTTTTCAAATGTTTAAAAAATAAAAAGTGAAACAGTGTAAATGAAGTGAAAAAAAATTGAAGAAAGGGTTTTGAAATTCAGACTAAACACAGTAGTAAATAGAAAAACTAATGTAAAAAGCATTATGTGAGTCAGAAGTAGACTATTACAAAACAAATGTTTCAGGGAGATCATTATTTTTTGTAATATTTTAAATTCATAATATTTACTGTTAAAAAAATGAGTATAAAAATGATAAGAATCTATAGGGGAATTATTT